>JAQIXP010001172.1:0-19767 GCA_034700285.1 Proteroiulus fuscus | reverse complement strand
TAAAAAGAAACAAAACTTTACAGAAAATGTTGCTTGAATGTTATTTTAGTAATTATTGCTATCTGAAGAAAAATAAACATGATTAGGTAAAAATCGAGATTCAAGGATCTCGTTGGACCCAAAAAAATTGCTTAAGTCCCAAAAATGAAATTTTTGTTAAATTTCCAAATGTTGATTTAAATTAAATTTAACAGGAAAAAGGGATTTAACACATTGTTGGTTTATTGTGACTTTACAAAGAAGGATAATTTCACCAGTCACATATTTATAGCTGAATGTGCTTATAAAGATGGACAACCAAGTTCTGATATGGTCATAATAACCAAAGCTGAAAGTGGTTATAACTTTTAAAAGTTCAAATGGTATTACACGTCATCCAGTCAGATAATATAGTGGGTTATTTTAAGACATTTTTAGTGGTATAACTAAATATGGGCAGCATATTTTAAATTATAAATAATTAAGGTTATGGCCAACTTTAGTTTTTCTTAGATTTTAGGTTATAAATAAAAAAAATTGGGGGAAATTGTTATGTGCAGTTCAGGAATAGTGAACCTTTTTACAGCAACCCCTTTCCAAACTGGTCATAAAACAATAGACACAAGTCGCAAGAGAAGGGGACATCTTGCCAAATTCTTTTCAGTTATGGTTGGCTGCATTTTAAGAGGAACATTTTAGGCATTTGAGCATTTGAGGTAATCAATCTCAAAGAACCTGATTTTGTATGAAATAATGTAGTGTTTAAATGGAATGAAATATAAATTGTGATAAATTTTTTTAACAAGAAATAGAAGTATAATCAGAAATAAATTTATTGGTAAAAAAAAGTGTTATTCAATAATTCGAAATACCAAGTATTGCCCAATGTACTTTAATGCATAATAAAACATGTTTAATGCATTGTAATATATTTCTGTACATTTTAGACTGATAAGTCTGTTTCAATGCCCTTGGTTATGCACAATTCATCATATCATTTATTTTCTTAAATATAATGTTTTCCAAATTATTGTTTTCTATAGTTACTCATGTAAACTATACAAGGAACCATTCAAATATTACGTCATCAGTTTAGGGGGTTGGGTTTATGGCAAAATCCTACAAATGATGACATGGGGAGGGGGGCATAAAATGAGAAATCCTACATAAGAAGCACACATCTGAAAATTGTTTAATATTGTAACTGTCGATAATTCGACTACAGACAACATTTCATCATATTTAAATTTTTGCATATTTGGATTGTTTTGAATAAGAATGGAATGCAATTAATTGTTAATTTAAGATTATCATATTTGTTTACGTTTTCTAGAATGTTCTATGCATTCTTAGCTGAATTTGTATTTGGTCAGTCACTTCAAAATTCATGGGTTGAGCGTGAGGTCTGGGCCTCCCCATAGCTCAATGTTTTCATCAGTTAAATGATTTTTTAAATGATTAACTTTCCGTTCAACAAGTAACAATAAAATAAGTTGTAACAATAATTATGATTCAGACTGAATCCTTCTTCATTTTAGTAATTTTAAAGAAAATGTAATAGTTAAAAACGAATTTAAAAATTAATATTAAAATAATGTAAGAGCAATTTTAAGCTCAGTTTTTTCCACATATTTTAAAATTGAGTGTTTTAAAAGGAAAGTTCACTTCATTTAATAATTTTATTTAAATATGTTGCCAACTTTGTGTGGTTGTTCTTTAAAAATAACTGTATGAGGCAGTTTTAATTTGTTTTGGGAATCCTATGTAGGATTATGGAGGAGGGGGGATTTATAGCCAAATCCTACTTATAATGACTAGGGGAGGGGGAGGTTACTAAAAATGTAAAGTTTTTTTGTTGACGTCATATTTGAATGGCCCCTAACCAATACAAATTCACCCCATCCACCCAAGCATTACAAATGAATTGATTGTAAAATCCTTTTTAGTAATTCAGTAATGAATTCCCTACTATTGCAACAACATTTCGATGGCTTAATTCAGAAGTGGTGAATATGCCATGTTATCAAATAGCATATTGGTCACTTCTGAATTAAGCCATCGATTTTTACACCTTTTGGGACACCTTATTTTACTACCTTTGCAATTTTTAATAAATGTTTACTAAATAATATTAAAATTACTTAATACAAATACTAAGATTTCCAAAATTCAAGACACATTTTTGGTATTTTAATCGATAATAAACTCAACATAGAACTTGTCTTGTAAATAACTAGCAATTATTTATCTCCCTAGGCCTATATACATTTAGAGACATTCAAGTGCAGTTTTTGTGGTCGGTGCATGAGTGCTCTACTAATCAAAACCAGATAATTTTGTAAGTAGTTATTGTACTGTATTCATAGGCGTGCGCAGGGTGTATGATAAGGGGGGGGGGGCCAAATATGTACCCAGCCAGGCAAAGCACCCAGTCTGTGAGTACTTTAACCACTTGGGGGGTCTGGATGGCCTCCCTTTCAACCGCCAAAGGCAAATTTTTTTTGCAAATAGTGATTTTTTTCATTGTTTTCATGTGTTTTTTAGGGAAATTTTGCTCACATTTCTCACGCCCCCCCTTGCTCCCCCCCCATCCCCCTGCGCACACCTATGACTGTATTGTTATTTTGCTGGAATGTGCATGCATGTTGAGCACCATTTAGGAACGAAATTTTCTTCAGGACAGAGCACTCTCCAAAGCTGTAACATTTGATTGCTTCCCCTCATCAAAATCATGTTAACGATAATCTTATATTTTCTTTATTACGTTTTCCTAAATTGATTTCTAGTTAGGCCTACTTATCTAAACAATAAATAACAAAAAAATTTGCTTGACTCAAAAGTTTTGGTTAACAGTTAAGGGGCCATTCAAATATGACATCAAAAAAACTCCAATATTTAGTAATTTTTTTCTCATTTTACCCTCCTTTTCCTCCCCATGTCATCATTTGTAAGATTTTTCCATAAACCCCCTCCCCTAAACTGGTGACGTCATATTTGAATGGCCCCTAACATGCTTGGAAATTTGACAGACCTGTAGCACAGCTAACTAACAACCATAGGCGTGCACAGGCTGTATGATAAGGGTGGGGGGGGGCCAACATGTACCCAGACAGGCAAAGTGTCCAGTTTGTGAGTACTTTTACTACTTTGGGGGTCTGGGGGGCTCCCCCCAGCTGCCGGAGGCGACATTTTTTTAAAAATAGTTTTTTTTTCATTGTTTTTATGTGTTTTTTAGGGAATATTTCTCACATTTCCCACATTTAGGGGGGGGGGGCAAGTGCCCCCCCCTTGCGCACGCCTATGCTAACAACGTAAGTTTTGGTGTGCCTGAAGTTTGGGAAAATTCTAAAGTATACACATTTTAGGAAAATTCCAAAGTCTTAGTCATACAAAGAGAACCCAAAATTATAGGTGATCAAGCCATTTTTATAGGGATACTGATATGCAAGACGAATTTTAGCAGAATATTTGACTTTCCTGTTTTACAGAAAACCAAAGCTTTGAATAGCAGCAAATTAATTATTAAAAATTGTGGGGAGGAGTGGGAGAAAAACAGGGCCACAAATTGTCAAACTTATACTGGTACCCTTATACTAAATAAAATGTCCAAATATTCACTTTTGGTGATTTTTAGCTTATTTTTGAGTGTCTTTGAAAAAAATTTGGCAGCACTATATCATTTATTAAACTTGTTTAAAATTCAAATAGTTGATACCAAAGAAATTGACAAAACTTGCCAATTTCAAGTTAAAATTAGTGGTAGGCATAGTATAAGAAAATACAGAAATTATCAATTTGCCTGCCTAGAACTGATTTGATTTGCATAAAGTCATCATGCTAGCAAATATTAACATCTTTAGGGGGCCACAAATGTTGCCATTCTTGCAAATACATGGAGTAACATGCATATTTAATGAAAATAATATTATTGACAATCATGATTTCCTGTTAACACATGTTTATTTATTTCAAATTGGTGGTGATCAGGGCACAAATTAGCAATTGACTATCCTTCAAAAATGTATAAAATGTCTTTAGGCTACAAAAGTATATACAAATAAAATCATTTTAAAATTTTAATTATTAATATTTACTCCATAAAATTGCTTAATTCCAGCCAAAGAAAATTACATTCAAACAGGTTTGAGTAAAATGTAGCTTTATGGTTAATAACAATTAATTCCAGGTACTAATTTAAGACTAGTAATTATTTAATACATTCAACTTGATTTGGTTGCTGAAACATACAAAAAGTCAAAATTTGGAACTTCCACCAAAATCATTTTTTGGCAAATGTCTTTTGCTCTAACAGCACATAAATTTGATAGTTTCTTACTTACAATTTTCACGTGGGGTTGTAGATTGGGAAAATTTTTACTGAGAGAACAATATTTTTGATAAGCATCATTTTCATCAAAATATTGACTGATTGCGTAGCATTCATCTGTAATAGTAGCTATAAATTTATGCACTGAAAACAAGGCATTACAGTAAAGTTATTGTTTTTTTGCATTTTGAATATTGCAGACTATAAACTGGTTTACTTTTGACAATTACACGATAAAAATGTTGCACCATTTCTGCTCTGCCAATGTTTACATCACTTGCACATAAGGCATGATATTAATATTGCTGTAATTTTCCGATAGTGATTTTTCCCAAAGCTCCAATTTCATCAATCTGCTTTGTGCATTTGGCCATTTGTTTCTGAGAGTTCATTTTGATAAGCAATGCAAGAATATCTTCAGAGATGTATGGGCTCTATTTTGTAATCAGCTGTGCCATGGCTCGCTTCAGGAGAAACCTGTCACAAATTTGCTTGGTTACATTGTTTGAACTTCGGATTGTTCGTAGAATGTCACTATTATAGCTTTCATACAGGAAAGCAGAGTGACTCCAAAGTGGACCCCAATTTAATATACTTGCTGCAAGATGTTCACATAAGAGTACATTATAGCTGATATTTTTTCAGTTGTACAGATCTTCAAATTCCTTGCTGAATCTTGTCAACAGTTGATGAGAGAATTGAATTTCAGCATTCGAAACTTTGGTTTTCAAACGTGTTGCCAATGATGTTGTTAACAGTGACTAATGATTTACATATTTTTCAGAAAGCACTCTGGTCAATACAGGTATGCCCGACGATCTAGGACCCGACGTTCCTGATTTCGGACAACGAAATGTCATGGGAGCCGGAGTGCAAGAGGTTCCAAGAGCGTGTTGACCAGGAATACGAGCAGCACATGTGGATGACCCATGGACCGGACTGGATAAAACCCCTCCACGAGGAAGAAACCTTATGGTCTGAAACGCCAGAGAAGAAATCATGTCTGGAGGATTGGACAGGAACTGCTTGCTTAGAGCCAAAAGTGGTGTTCATTTAGCTGTTTTCTGGAGAAAAAATGGTTAAACTGAGGCTAAATGGTGTTATTTTGTCCATTTTTGGTGGAATGGTGCTTTTCTGAAATATTGGTGATTTTTCGGATTAAAAAATGGTGATTAATCATCAACTGGTGAGTTGCTCTGATTAATATTTAGGTGGATGAACTCGAGGAATGGTGGTGAGATCCTAGGTGGCAAGAGGATGGGGGACATAATCAGTCTTAGGTGGGCATGCTTTTGCATGAGGAGTGGATAGCAAAGTTAAGTTGCTAGAGTTTGGGTTTTCTCTTGGTGCAAGTGGTTGCACCTTGTGTTTCCCAACGAAGGTTTTTTTGAAGTACTAATTCCTTTTTCTTGAGATATTTTTTTGAGATGGTGGTCACGTCAGCTGCTGGAGGAAACATGTTTTGAGTGTGGCCGAGTCAGCCATAGATTTACCTTCTGATGGTTTTGATCGGTGATGGAGTTAACTAGGCTCTATGACCAACGAGGACTCAAGATGTCTTGATGGATGCAGAGCTGTTGTGGACCAAGGATACAGAAAGAAAGGATTGAAAGCCCAGGGTGGACCCGGCTCCTTTGGAGACTTTGCAGCATCAGTGTTAGAACCGGATCAACAGGCCTGGGTGGACTGGGCGCATCATGCAGCAGAGGATGGTCGTGAATGGAGAGATGAGGCCAAAACCGTGTTGCTGAGGCCCGAGGACGATGATGGAAAGTGGGGAGCTCATCCGAAGATGACAGTGATTTATCGAGATAGAGGCCAGTCGCCCTGAAGGACGAGGATGGGACAGATTGGAGGAAGTCGTGTTCCGGTTATATCTTTAATTGTTGAAATTTGAAATTTTGTATTTGTTTTTTTACATTGTGTATTTTTTAATGCATATGAATTTGAAGTGTCAACTGGTAACTCCAGCTTGGTGGAACAAGTGTTGGCTTGGCGGGAGGGTGTAAAGGATTGGCGCCCAAACCTCCCATGATTGACAGATGATAATCTGGTCTTGAGGTCACATGGGAGGTGGGTAATTAGCATCATCATCATCAATGAGGAAATCAGGTGGTGGCCTGATTCTTTCATTGATGATGAAAGGACAATGCCATCTTTGATTAGAGTCAGGGCTTGGATTTCAAAGGGAGAAATTGACTGTATAAAGTTTGTATATTGAGTTACTGAGACAAGCCTGGAGTTCAGCCTGGAAGGAATAAAGTCTATTGATATTAAATGACAAGTGAGAACTTATTTTGGGGGAAATAATAAGCCTGGTGAAAAAGGAAAACTACACTGGAAAAAGGACCCAAACAAGGGCAGGGAAACGCCCCCCTGATCTTCTACATAAGCTAAATTATATTCCTGTTATATATGTCTTATTAAATTAAAATAAGACCAACTAAGAGATGTGTAAAAGGTCAACAACAAATGTGCAGTCTTATTTTGTGTTGTCTAGGTGCCAAAATAATATTGTATAGGTACCAAAACAAAACTTTTTGTAGTCTCACTGAACTATAATTTATTGAACTACAACTAATATAACTCAATAACAATCATATAACACAATATGTTGTATCAACTGTTGTAGAAATGCTAATGTTTACAGTGTAAAATAATAGACCAGCCAATCATAATAAAACAAATCATACAGCTTCTATTTATGCTCATCATAAATATAATGCCAAGTCATGGGGAAACTAAACTTGTATTATTTATCTACTTTAGACATTATTTATTCATAATAACAATACATTTTTTAAAATGTTATATGTTTGAACATGTATTCTAGTAATGGATCATAAACCTGATTAATCTTAAGATAAAATTTGATTAGATGTAATATTGAATAATAAATATGACATCCATTCCTTGTAATAAAATTATGGAGATGCTTATAATCAAATTTCTCAGAAACCATCACTTGGCAATTTTGTTTGACAAACATGTTATTAATGAGAAAGTATAAATAATAGAAATGTTATTGTTTATGTAAAACGATTTGGTGGACTCATTCAATCTATTTCATATATTTTTATTCTTATAGATGTAGTTTGGTACAAAACAAACCTCTTGATCCGCAAGGCTTTGGACTGAATCTTCACATTGAGAAAGTTTAATAAGTTTGCAAACTTGTTTCATTTCCCCAAAGCTTTGCATCATTGATTCTAGATCAAGAGTATGAAATTAAAGTCCCTCGATTCCTTAGATGATAACTTTATCAACTAAGAAAGCAAGGGAATATCACACTGTTAATCACATTCGATCCAAATATACGTCCAGCCTTTTCACATATTAAGAAAATCCAGCTCAGTAAGTAAGACATGAGACTATTTAAAATGAGATTGTGGGCTTGAGATCCAAGTTGGTTGTGTATTTTAATTTATAAATAGCTAAACTAATAATTTTATTCTAATAATGTATTCTATAGATATCCTTCTACAGGATCAAAGAAGAAAGAAAGCAATAATTTCCTTATTTATAAAAGGTATAGAATTAAAGTAGCCCCAGAAAAAGGATATATTTACCACCAAATAAGTTGATTTTGCACCTAGATGATTTTATCCCCGAATGCATCTAAATTCTATTCAAATTTAATCCTATTTTCATGCAAACTGTTTGAAATAAAGTTTTTAATATATATATAGAAACAATTTATAATTAAACAGGCATCAGCCTATTTAATTAGGCATCAGCAACAAATATAAAACAATAATTAATATTACTGGACACAAAGAGCCTTTTTATAAAGTTTGGTCGATTGTCGATTGGTACTGTTTTAGCCACTTCAAACAGTTGTAAACTACTAGCTTTTGGTGCAAAACAATGTATATTTATAAATAAGCTTCTATACTGATTGACTAACTGACTGACTGTCTCATATTTGCCCCAGGGGCAGATACAAGATTTTGCTTGAGGGGCAATCACATGTTACAGCTTTAGCAAGAGCAATTTTCTCTGGATATACTGGGCAGCCACTTTTGCTGGCTATGGGGGGAAGCAATTGCCCTCAATGTTCTTCCTATATCTGCCCATGATTTGCACAGCCCAACCTGCTGGCCCTAGAAACATCGGATTTCCCACAGATATTCCTTTTACGTCTTTTGGATAAGATATGAAGGAATTTTTGATATTCTATCTATAGTGTTCTACAAATAATAATGCCTACCTCAAACTATTAAACCTATACCGAAACCGAGCAAAAGAATAAGTGTAAATGTCTATCTGCTGGTGATGATGATGATTTAAGCTTGGTGTGTGGTGTAATTTACCACTCTATAGAATATTTTTTTTCCAGCTGCTTACAATAAATTGCACTGAAGCAAACTCGTCTTTGCTCGGTTACACTATAAAAATGTGAATTTGGACATTTAATTTCTTTAATTATGTATGCAAAGACATAGTACTGTAGGGATTTTTCCAAATTCAACTAAAATTGATCTATGGAATATAAACGTAACTACATTATATACACATCCAGCACAAATTGGAAATCCTGGAAACATGCATTTTAAACATTTATTCCTTTAATAATGTTTTAAAAGACATTAGGGATGTTCCCTTACAGAAATGTGACATATTATTTACATGTATTTCAAATGTAATCATCACACTAGCTACATGTTGTTCAAATTAACACTCTGCCACCACTATAACAACATGGAAATGCTGTGTTTTTAACATGTTTTCTGATAACATGACAACTACAAGTTAGGCAATACATGTTCTAAACATATAATTTACATGTTAATTTGAACAAGACACCATTTCAATGTTTTCACTATGGCACTTACATGTCCCAATGCATTATTTTCATGTACAAAAGATGTTCTTACCATGTTTGAAAACATGTAATAAACATGATATTTTCTGTAAGGGTTTACACTATCCTCTGCTAAAGGGATCTTAAAGATATAGAGGGATCTATAGGAAATCAATACCCAACCTGCAAAACCACTGAACCTATAAACATGACATTTGTATACTATGTTGCTTTAATAATGTAGGCACACATATAGAAGGGGTTTCAAAATTTTGCTTCTAAAGGGATCTACAGGTAAGGACTAAACTTGCTTAGTAGGTAGGAATCTCATTATTTACTGAAGTGTTGCAGTGGGGCCATAGTAAAGCAATACAACATTCATATTTAAATTTTGAATGATAATATGTCTTATTTGAGTGGCATTTAGATGCAATTGGGGTAAAACTAGCCAGGTGTAAAATGTAAATAGAATTAATTTGGTGGCAAAAACATTTAATTTCTGGTGGTCATAGTAAATTATTTTCTTTATACATGTATAATACAAAAAGTATTAAACTAATTTCTTTTTCTCTCAAATTCTTGTAGATCTTGAGCTGAAATTCAAACTTTGTAGCAAAGCAAGATAGGAATGCATAAACAGCACCATGGAAAACCTATGAGTTAAAAAAACTTTTGACGTTTCATGTCAAATAATATTTGCCACTAAATTTAAAGGAAACTGGCAATTAAAAGTGTACAACAATTGCCAAACTTTAGGTAACAATGCTGTTCAAAATACTGCAGCATTTTGTCACATAACTTGCCAAGAGCCCTCGGATGTTCCAGTAGCATCTTTAATATTGATTGCATGATTGAAGTGAAACTCACGTCCCAGTCTGACAAATACCAACTGTTTACCATAAATTTTGATGTAAGATATGCTGTTTATGCCTTGTAATGTTGCCTTGGCACTTTTGACTACAGACAGTATGAGTTGGGTAAAAACTGAATCCATAGATATAGACATGTATAATATTATCCTTTCACATGACTTGAGGCAGAGTTAAAGTAAGCAAGTCAGTTACAACACATCAACATTTGCAGAGTAACACGTGGGCTGCTCAAAAAGTTCCAGAACTGATCTAATAAATATATAAAGAAGCTGCTGATAGGACCTGATTGTATCCAATTTCCTTGGAGGCACAGAAAAAAAAATTTGTAATTGAGATGTCTGAACAATCTATAATAGGTAAATCATTACATTAGGCATATTTTGGTGCTGTAATCTGTTGTGATCCAGTTCACAAAAAGTTCTTAACTGCATCACAGGTTATAACCAAACTGCCAAAATGCGAGCATGCTGCTGCTCTATATGATTTTCTGGTAGCCCATTTGGAACTCGATTTAGGTAGATCACAAATGGGTAATCCTTGTTACCTTGTATTGTGATCCTACACATCAAAACGACAGAACCTACTGCAATAACACTTTAACTTCAAACTATGTTACCAAATGGTTACACGGTCATAACGCCAAAATACGCCTAATATAAACGAGTCAGGTTCCACAAATTTTCACTGGAATGCATTTGGTTGATTGCCTGATGGAATAATTGAAATATATGCAATTTAAGAAATTTATTGTTTCAGTATAAATTTTGTTCATGTTTATAAACATGCAGAACTTTCCAAACATTCTTCTGTTTAGATGTAAATGGTGACGAATTGCAAAGTAAGTTCTTTCACAACCATGGCATGTATCTTGTCAGAGGTCTTGGGCCTCACTTATCTCCATGGTAGCTCATATTTTAAACTGACACGGCATTTCTTGGAAGCTACAAGCCAAGTACATTGATCCTGCTTCTTTTAAAAAGAATTACCAGAATGGCCAGCAATTGCTTGATCATATTTATTTGCACACATTGTAACGACCAAAATGGAAACAAATTTTGTAATTAACAGAAAATTTAAAAAGAAAAATGCAAGTCAATGTGTCAAGTCACCATGAAAATACATTAAAGTAAGCGACAGAATTCAGATGTAACTTCCCAAAACAAGTCTTCAAGAAGTTTTGAACCCAAGCTCATTAAGTGCATTTCTTTCCATTGATGGTATTAGTTCCAGAACATTTTGAACAGCCCTTATATACATTTCCAGTTTTTTATGCAACTTTTTCATATATGTGCATGCAAACTTCAAATGAAAATCTGCATTAAACTTGTACAAAAAAAGAGTTCAAATTGAAAAGTCATGTCTGCAGAGGATTAAACCTTAATTGAGCAATAAAACATCCAAGAAACATGGAATATCTTTCAAACCTTGGCACCAAAATGGTGTCTTGTAATATTAGATTGAATATTTCAGCAGATTAATTTCATGAGACATAAAAACTGGAAATATATATTTTTTAATTATTCTGCCAGCAGATTAATTTCATGAGACATAAAATCTGGAAATATATTTTTTTTAAATTATTCTGAAGTGGATCAAGCATATATGCATCCATTGGAATCTTCCAGGAGAAAAGAATAGAGAATACAAGTTATAAAAATTATTGTTCATGGCACCTAACAGCATACACTCCAGAATTTAGGATAGATGCATTGAACTGGATTTCACAGTCATGCACATTTTTAAAATTTAATTAATGTGTTTGTTGGTTGTGTGACAATAAAATATTTTCCAAAGAGATTTGTAATCCATGTAAGTGTCCATGAGCATTTTAATATTGATACATCTGCTAAATCTCCATTTTAATAATTATTAGCATAACCCTAATTACAATTTTATCCATAACAAACTAAACAAATTTAATATATGTTGCAAGATCACCTGGGGGTTAACTCCTGGACTTTATTAGTTTAATGACAAATTGCCAAGAAGGCTAAAAATGCAAATAAGGATGATGTGACTGGAATGCAATGTTCGAATTCATGCTATTCCAGTTGAGTCATTCTGGGTGTCATTTTGGAGAGCTAAAGTGGGAAGGATGATTTGCAGGAAAAGACAGTCATTTTGATTTTGTCTACAGTGGACATGAGGAATAGAGTCCCGGGCCTTAGGAAGAGGCATTGGTAGGAAGTAGAATTCTGTGTTCTAGATTCAAGCCATGAGGAATGGAATCCCACTGAGTTCTTTGTTGTCTCAAGAAACTAGACTGGATGAATTCTGTCTATACAAAGAGCATCGGGCTCCAATGAAAATTAGAATCCATGGAATTGTAATAAATGGCGAGGGTTTTCTGGTGCAATTAGCCTGTAAATATGACTACAATTTTGCCCAAATAACATGTATTAAGAAATGCAATATTCCAATGCTATAACCCTGTTACTATTTGTGAACTTTGCATAGTAATTAAACTGAACAATCAAGTGAATCAACATGAAATGCATAGTTAGAATAAAGCTAATGTTTCCCAATGATTCTATATATGTAGACTCTTGTCTATGAGACCCCAATGACTCTGAAATGAGTTGGTTGCATGGATTCTGGCCATAGTGCAGGGCATCCAAAACCTGCCAGGCAGCTTTGAGAGAGTCCATGCTAGCATGCAATGCAGGTACAATGTTTGCATCGAGATTGGCCATCGCATTGAGCAACTGTTGTCACATACTGTAACATACATGTAGGCCTACTATTTGCACATGCACAATGTGTTGTAAAATCTTTTGATTAAATCAGTATACCTCTGCATTCCATTTTGATTGTTCAGGGTAATTATTACTATGCAAAGCCCATATGTGATTGCAGAGTCATATCATGGAAATTCGAATGGTGCATTTCTCGAAATGTTACATCATGGGAAAAGTGCGTTTCTCAATACATTATTTGGGCAAAAGTGCTCCAATTTGACCACCCATAGGTGCTCAAGAGTTTGCAAATGGTATTATGATACTTCCTTATATGCCAGTTTAAATTTTAATTTGAAATTGTTGTTTATTCTCGTATATAATCAAATTCTGTGAGAATTATTTATACTCTTGGATTAACCCTTTCAACCAATTAGCTGGAATAACTTCATCATCTTAATTTTCCTCAATTGAGAATGCAAATTTGCTAAAAATGCCCTTTTAATTTTTGGAACAGAATTAACTAGATTTGTTGAATTTTGAATTGGAAATTGTGGTGTTTATTCCGGTATTATCACAATCAGGGAGAAATTCTAAGTGAGTATTTAGTGAAAACCAATTTTAGTTCAAAAGTTCAATAAAATATCTTGATATCATGACAATAGTGAACACAAAATAGGCCAAACATAATTTAATTTTAATAATAACTTTTGGAATTGTCATCCTGCATGAAACACCAGAACAGTGTTCCATTCAACACTAAAAAATTTTGGAGTATATAACCTACCAATTGAAGCTGAAATCAATATACAGTCACAATGGTATCATGCAGTAGCAAATATGCAGCCCAACATATAAAAATATCATTAAGATAAAATCCCTTTTTGGGTGATTCCTGCCGGTGAATCTCAAAAATATAGGCCCTATATAGTTGTGTGAATTTAGAAGGGTTGAATCTTAAGGTCTATTTAAGGTGAATCCAATGGTGGCTCCACTTTCAGTAAAACTTTTATCACCATCAAATGGTGTTAAGAGCAAGTTTAATTGCAATTTTAAAAGACTTATGATTTATCAACGTATGCTCACAATAACGGAAATAGTGGAGAGATAAAAACAACGCTTAAAAAGATGTTTAGAATGAAAGTGAAAACATCTCTCAACAGATTAGAAAATAATTGCAAAACATCCAGCTTTATAATTTTACATATTTTATTATGATAATTAGGTTTTTTTGGTAGTAAAAACTCTAGTTTATGCTTATGCCATGCATTCGCAATCCATACAAGTGCAGTTCTCCCATGTACAAATAATGGATTGAATCCTATTATAACAATCCATTAAGTCGCTTGGAATAAAAATCAATATATAAAATCAACTCTGATTATTTGCAGACAAAGGCTTTAATAAAGCCTAACTATAATATTGCCCCAAATGCAATGACACAGTTAATCAAATTACACACCTGAACTGAGATTCCATATAGTAATTCACCTAATATGGCATCCGATTTGGAATGAAAACGTCTTCAAATTATCATTTGATTCTGGGAAATTAAACAATTCAATTAAGTTAATTATTCATTTCAGAATAATATTAAATTGCGTGCAATTCCACTGCTTGTTAAAAAATGAGGAAATTATATGGCAAGTTATTCTTAAATTGACTTGCTCTTGAACTCATAGAAACACATATGCAAAATGAATATACAAGATCTGCATTTTCTAAATGAAATGGTTTTTTTAAATATACATTAATAATAACTATATGTTGTAGAGGTGGTAAGAAAACAAATTAAACAAACTAGATTTTCTTAATTGCCCATATTCAATTTCATTATAGCAATAATACACAAATAGCTATTTAGTTTAGAAAATACATAATGAAATTTTGTGAATATGAGAAAAGTTTTTTTCTTCAAAAATATAACATTGTAATCTTTAGCATGTCCTTTGTTTGTTACACAAAGACCAAATGAAATGGGCTTAAATGAATATGTTGAATGAAATTTATAATTAATTTTCTTGCAATGAAGAACAATAATAAAAGACAAAGAAAATTGAATATACTGCATAAGTCCATATATCAAGTTTTCTTTGTAAGGAGTCTTTTGTTTTTTCTTCCCCTGTATAAAATGTTTAAAAAAATATTTCAATGCAGTTTTTTTACAGAACTTATGCTAACAAACTAAGCAAATATCTAAACAGGAAACTAACATCAAATAAATTTAAGCAGAAAGTACATGCTCAATTTTGAAACTATATGTATGGATGGAATGACTATATTCTGCAAAAATATTTACACAGGATTTCTTATTCAGAAAATGTTCAGATTACACAGCTATGTAGCAATATGCCGCAAAATTTTGAAAAAAAATCATTCCATGAGAAATATAATTCAAAAGTTGATATTAAAAACCACATAAGTCTTTTTTGTGGGCCAAAAATTAGACATTTACAAAAAATGGTATCTGAAGTTGTGTCTACTCAATAAATCAATACAAATTTAGGGTAAGATTAGATAAAAATTGCTCATTTTGACCATAGAACATGAAAAATGCCAGAATAATGCTATCACCCAATTTTTGGGCATTAAGTAAACAAATTTGGGTACAGGTTTAACTCAAAACAAGTAGAATTTCTTCCAGAGAACTGAAATGTAAAACTGCATCCCAAAGTGCAAGTTTCTAATAATTCTATCTTATAAATAAAGCTCAGAACTTTAAAAGGCCTATAATTATTATGCAAGAAATCAGGATTTTCTTTAAATGTGTTTTTCTTTAAACAAACAATATATGTATTATGTGGTTTTTTAATTTAAGTTTAGTTTTATGTAGCCTACCTATAAGTCTATACCTATAATACTAAAGTAGTAAGCATGTTCACTGCAATCTTATGAAGGAAAATAATGCTAACAAATGCATGTATTGCATCATTAATTGCAGCCATTATGACTTTGAATGTTTTCAAATTATTTCTCTATTTGTTCTGGTTTAGTAAAACAAATTGGCTTATACTCATCTATTCAAATAATGTTTTGATGATACTTCACTATGTACAAAAACTTTTGTATAAATTATTTAATTAAGCAGTATTGTTTAATTGACTTAATTCTAAATAATACTCAAGCTAACTTAGAAATTGTTTACGTTGCAATGCGAAATGCTGATTATAGTTCTTGTTCCACATAAATAGAATAAATATTATAAAAAATTTCTTAAAATAGCCTATGATTATTTTATTTTCGTCTCAACCAAAATTTTCATTAGCCATTATTGTTATCTAGACCTGAATGATGCAGAATTTTCTAAAGGATAATGATATTTCTGAAGTTATTAGCTTCATAACAAATTTTGATATAATTAATATAGGCCTACACAGTTTTGAAGAAAAAGAAATATATATATTTAATTATTAAGTCTAGCAAATATTAAGGTTTGGTGGTATAATTGTCATAATTAAGCTAGAATTTGCCCATTCAAGTATTTGGATCAAAAATTTTATATATATAATTATAACTTTCATCAATAATAATTGGAATATCATTTTCAATTGCTGATGCACAAAAATCATCAACTTGAATTACACAAACAGAATAATTTCACATTAATTAATAGAATATTTTTTGAATGAGAGCTACAGAAGAGCCAATGTATTTACAGTATTTATTATAAACTTGTTATCAAAAATATTGACTCTTCCATCTTTCATTGGTTTTTTAATTAAATAATAATAGAACAGTTATAATTGATGCTTTCTTTACTATATTCTTGGATTAAATATATGAAACAAATGGAAGTTTTAAACATTTCTCTGACATGTTTCCAAGTTTGAAAATAATTTAATTCATTCAAATAAAATTGCTAGTTTATGTTACTAAAACAGTTTACATTCGCTCATCAAAATGTGTTTTTAAGTTATAATTACATTCATGTGAGCTGTTACCCCAAATAGTGTTATTAAAACTTCTATTTTAATAAGCTAATGTCACTGATAACAAAGAGTAGTCAAATGCCTCATCATCTAATTAGTGATGTGCATGAGTGAATTAACGAGATTATGAAACTAGATATTTCTATTTCCTGTTTCGGGCTTTGAGCCTTAAAGGCTCTTTATGCCCTACTTTGTGGTGGGACGTGGGATGGGACTTTATGTGCAATGCTGTCAGGTGAGAGTACTTACCACTAGACCACCTAGATGGCACTGCATCATCTGAACAAACAGCAATGTCACTATGAATTGACTTCCACAAGCCAGTTATCCCTGTGATAATTGTTCTAACAGCTCTTGTTTGAAACTCAATTTCAAAAGGATCTATGGCCTCAGTTTCGCATCCTATATTCATCCTGATTATTTCTTCTGGGAACAAATTTATAACAAATATTAGGTCTGCATGCTGGGGCTAGTTATGGTTGTTACTAAGTGTTAGTATTTTAAACATATAAAAGTTATAACCATAACAGCAAATGGTCACCAGGCAAACCTAAAGAGCTACAGTGACTAACACACAATGTGCCAAGTATTACAACAGCAAAACCTCCAAGCCTCTATAAAAAGGTAAACTTTAGACAGCCAGTCAGCCACTCAATTGTGACTTATTTGGAAGCTTCGGGCCCCATTCTATCTCATATCTCTACCCATATAGTTGCCGACAGCTTATAGAACCATCTGCTCTATACCGGTCTCGCAAAGCGCTTCCCCGCATATATATAAGAGCGGGGAAGCTCTACAACCCTGAATAAGAGTACAACATATACAAAATCCTCAGTTCTAAATGCTTCACCATTTTTCACTCTACAAGAATTTGGAAGATTTGTGATTTATGACAACCCAACTGCCTCCCCCTCACAGGCTCAGTGGCTCACATAAGTAACACTTATAATAGCATTTAACTAACTATATAGCCCCAATGGCCAGTGCATTTCGTTGCATCATTTAGTTCTTTGCTATGGTAAAAATAAAAATTGTGTAGAAAGACAATAATACATAATGTCTTACTGTAAAAGTAGAGCCTAACTAGCTCGACCTGACGTTCACTTCGCAAACATACATAAAAAACAATGAAATTAGTAAATAAGGCTTAACTTTTGTAAGTTATGTATATATATAAGGCCAAAACTTCTGTAAATATAAATATACATAAATATTAATTATGAATTGTTTTAATTAAGATGTTGTAAATAGGCTTCAAGCGTACAGCCAGTGTTAACCTCAGGTGAGAGTATATTTTTAGAATATTTGTTCGTTATTACCCCAATTAGTTTTGTTCATTTTGGAACTTCATTAAAACAGAAACCGTAGTGTATATAGACCATGCCATTTCGTTATTGCAGGGGGACGCCATATTGAAATAAGTCGATATTTTCCGCCATTACTAATGGGATATTTACCCTGGACCCTGGAGTTAAAAGTCCAAATTTTAATTACCCAAAGAAGTTGTAATCGGCAAATATTTTTCCTGTTCAATGTCTTCAGGCATTGATTAGCTAATTTTGGCATTTTTAAAGTAATCACTCATTTAATTGCTAAATAGGATTTTTTTTTTTATTTTTAATTTGCACATTGAATAGAGCTCTGCATAAAGGATCCCACATAAAATGGCGGATTTTTTCGTATTCCTCAATATCGCCATCTATTGACATCGTTTGTCAGTAACATAGTCTATACACGGTTACTTTAGCCAAATTTGACAATGTTGTGGGATTATAACATGTTATTTGGTGTTTCCCAGTAGCGTAGCTACACAATCGTGCACCCCCTGCAAAATGATATTATGCGCCCCCCCCCCCGCTCTTCCCAGGTATAAATGTGCCCTGACTGCATGCCAGTGGCATAGCAATATGAAATAGCACCCGGGGCGGAAACCAAAAATGGCGCCACTTTTACCACCAAATATCGGAATGTTTTTGTGCATAATTGTACAAATTTACACAAAATAGCGCCACAGGCAACTTTTTTGCATAAAAACAGTCCGAAATATCTAAAAATCACCAAAAGTGCCTATTTTTTTCATTTTATCTATAGTATTAGTCCGAAAATGTTGGTGGTTGGAGGCGAGTCCCATGGACCCCCCCCCCCCCAGGGCTGCACCCAGAAGCCTTTTTTTGGGGGAAGGGGGGCCCGACCCAAAAAAATGTTCCAAAATTTTATTCCGTAGGTGAAAATTAGAAGACTTTGTACATCATTGCACAAATTGACAAATAATGGCACTGCAGGCGATTTTTTTCTTGCTCAAAAACGCTTTCCAGCTTATAGAGAATCGTCATCAGGCAGTGGTAACAACACTGCTGCTGCTGGGACTGTTTCTGTTGTTTATATAGGTGATCCCTTCTTCGGGCGCTTAATTGCCTCCGTATAGGCTCCTCGGCTTAATAATATTATTACGCCTCTGTGTCGCCCCTTGACATGGCGCACGGGGCGGGCCCCTCCCCACCCCTTATAGTTACGCTAATACTGACTGCGTCCCTACAGCTCTGCGCCCCCCTCTCCCCCCCCCGCCACTGCGGGGGCTGCTGGGGTTTACCCTATACGCCACTGGTGTTTCCCTCTAGCGAGGGGTCGAAGAGTGTAGATTTTAAACTTATTAAAAAAAAACGAATAATTAAGAGAGTGCCAATGTTCTATATAGACATGATTATGCACAAACTCTTGATCGTATGGGGCAGATTGCACGTGCACTGTGTGCAGCATGTGCCAAAAAGAAAACAATGCAAAGTATATGGGAAAATTGGCAACTTTGACCCTGCCTTGACTTCGAGTGATGGAAGTTATCATAAATATGTTGAATTTTGGGAAATATAGGCACCAAGATGAATTCAACAATATCAAATGTTAAGTGGTTCGATGATTTCAACATGAAAATATGGTGAGTGCAAGAATTCATACGGAATTCTTGTAGCTAGGCTTTTAATATGCAGATTTTGTGGTTTGTACTGCACAAAATATACAAAAAAGTCATAATTTAGTATATTAATTTAGTATAATAAATAGTAAGTCATAATTTTACTATATTTACAAAATTATACCAGGTTGCATATAGAGGTAGGTTGAGCCTAGAGCATTCCGCTCTCTGGCCATATATGCTAGTGAGATGGATCTCATCTGGTGCATAGAT
>JAQIXP010001171.1:0-19770 GCA_034700285.1 Proteroiulus fuscus | reverse complement strand
TTAATATGTACTGTTAGTTAACATGGAGATTCCCATAGGAGCATGCATTTTTTAAAAGTGTGGACAGCCCCCTTAAGCGCATTTTCCCCATAGGGGCTATGATGCGCTCAGAGTTCGTACAAGGTGATGTTACTGAGTTGACCAACTTTGTTGTGGATTTTCAGTCTGCAGCTTAGTTGCACAACGGAGTGACCCGATGGTGTCCACGATGACCTCCGTGTTCAAATCCTTTCTCAGGCGACGTCAACCCAAGACGGCGTACAACTCAAAAATCGACGAAGATGTCAAAATCTGTGCCCCAGCTTGGATGCAAGGCTGCTTGAACGAAATCGGCAAGAAGCTGGATGGCGCTACAATTGAGGTGATCTGTGATCGAGAAGTCCTCGACCGCCTGCCACTCGGCACTAGCTTCTCGCTGAGAGACCTTCAGATCTTGAGCCGCAATGAGCCGTCCAACGTCACGGGCGACATCAAATTACAAAACTATCCTGGACTGAGTAGAAAGTTTGTGTTCGGCCTCAAAGATCTGGTGCGGCAGTGCGTCATTGTTGGCAAGGACAGGACCAATCACTACGGCGGATATCCCTCCGGTGCATCATGTAAACCACAGAGCGCCGACGTGTACATCTGCGACTTGGCCGGACTGCAGTTTCAAGAGAAACATAACTCCGGCCGGCTGGTCCTCATCGGCGAGGAGGACCAGTTCCCGAAAGGTGCGTTCGACAGACACATCTTTCGGAACGTCGTCGGCGAACAGAAGAAGACCTTCGAGCAGGCAGTGTCCTCTTCTAAACGCTACGTCCGGACCAAGTTCACACCCAGAAGCGGCGATGTGCTCTTCGACACCGTCGCATACAAGCGGTTTGTAGCGAAGGACGTCGTGCTGTGCGGAATCGCTCTCGATACCCTAATCGGAGAACGGAAGTCCACAAGTTCAGACACATGCCAAAGGCCCGGTGGTGCTGGTAAATGGACGAATACAGAAGCGGGGACCTGCGAAAGGTCCGATAAGTCCGTTGTTTTCAAATTTCTGAAGTACGGGAGCGGATACTTTGCCGGAAACTTCGGGCCGATCATCGAGGAGCACATCTTGGAAGGAGTCATCGACGGACTCGAGGAACTGTTCGAAAACTACGAAGTCAGGCACATCAGAGCCGTTGAGTTCCCGTTCTACTCGCGAGATCGTGTACAGGAAGTACGTCTGAAGAGGCTGAAAGAGAAGCACAACGTCGACTATAGATTCAGTTGCGACGATGCCCTGAAGTGCACATGGCCCCAGTATATCACGGCGACTACGAACTGCGCCGACCCGCACGCGGCGCTGGGCAACGAGATGGGGTACAGCAGCGTGGACGCCGCCATTGCCACCAACTTGGAAAGACGAGGGGACAAGTTTTGCCCTCTGGTCAATGCCAAAATGAGGATGGAGTTCATCGAAATCAAGCCGTTTAAGAGAAGTTCCATTCCAGAAGCTACCCTTTGATCCACTCGCAGGCGCGGATTCAAGGGGGGTCACAGGGGTCATGATCCCCCCAAAAATGTTAAAAATCAAACTAGAAAATATGGGGAAATATGCAATTTTGGTGATTTTTAGCTCATTTTTGAGTGTTTTTGATTAAAAAAATTGCCTGCTGCACCATTTTGTGTTTTTTTCTTCAATACATGTAATGTATAGAAACTTTATTTAGCCTATGGCTAAAAATTTTGGTACATTTTTTTGGGTAGGAGCTTCCTCAAAATGGATTTATGGGTGCAGCCCTGACCATGATTCCCCCCCCCAAAACCGAAGTCTGGATCCGCTCCTGTGACCACTCGTCCCTGACATTCCGAAAACCGGGATGAGTTGGGAACAACTTTAAATTCAGTGGACCAATTTTTTAATTAAACTGTCACCTATATATCGGCGAAGTATCAACTTGAGTTCCTACCAACACAAAATGGATGCAAACGCCATTTTGTCATAGACTCGTGGCGCTATCTGTGGGCCATACATTGAAACTATGTCTGCAATTGGTCATTCTCGGGGCCAGTTGGAAATAATGTAATATTCTGTACATAAAGAATTATGAAAATAAAGCCACAGAGAACTACATCTATCTTATTTTTTAAAAAAAATTATGAAAAATATCTGTCCCAATGCATTTTAATGTTGTTTACAGTTTCGCTATGTATTTAAAGGTGTGTTAAAGGGAAAGTCCCACTTTGTAGCAAGTGATATTTAAGTTGTAAACACTTACTAGATATGAATGGCTATGGCAATAAGTGTAGTAGACACTGAAAGTTGGTGGTGCCCTCTAGGACATGCATGTCTACATTTTTCATGAGAGCCGATGTCTTTTATCCAGTAGAGGGCGCTACGTACTGTCAGTAAAATGGCTCCTGTCTGAGCCTTGCACTTTTAAACAAATCCATGTTTTCAGGACATTTTATTTATTGATTGGTCGGCTCAAATCAAACAGAAGTTTCCATGCTTTTCCTAATTTTTCATGCTCTTCTTCCAGTGGCGGATTCAAGGGGGGGCCAGGGGGGCCATGGCCCCCCCCCCAAAGGGACAAAATTGGCGCCCATGACCCGGCGACCATTGTGCCCCTCTATCCGAAACTAATTTAAAATTTTTAAATTAACTTTTTCTGTGCTTCAACCGAGTGTTAAGAAGAAATTTTGATGATTTTTCAGTGAAATATTGAGTATTTTTGAGAAAAAAAATCGCCTGCGGCGCCATTTTTTGTCCATTTTTCACAAAAAAGTTCACATTTTGGCCTGCCACCGTAATTTTGGAACAATTTTTGGTTGGGATTCCGCCCCCCTCCCCCCAATGAGTTGCTTCACGCGGCACTGCAGGGTGGTCGTTTTTGGGCATTGCTTCGTTTTAGGGATTGGCGCCCATCCTTAATAAAATGGCCTTCCCCCCCAAAAAGAAATTCCTGGATCCGCCACTGTCTTCTTCCTACAACCGATTTCTTTCAAAGTGGGATTTTCCCTTCGATAAGTGATAGGTTTAGGCCTCCTGGAATGTATACGTGTATTAGGGCAAATTCCTAACATATTTCCCATGCTTTAGGGCACATTGATGTCATGCAAGGTCACAGCTGAATGTTTTGCAAGTGGAATGTATATTTTTAGTGCCTAATTGCTGAAACGTCACAATATTGTTTTTATTATTTTTGGCTCATTTAATTTGTTTTTAATTCAGGAAAAAATGTAAAAAAAGGAAATAAGTTTGAATGTTTCCTGGATTTGTCTTCACAGTTCCAGGAACCCTTATGTTTATGTCCTTGAAGTCACCTTGCTAGGTCATGCCCTCAATAGTGTAGGCAATTTTAGGGTAACCAGGTTTCCCCAGTTTTGACCACCTGTTTATGACCTCATCCTAGTAGGAAATTCCTAAACTCAGAGCATGTTTTAGCAGTCACGCTGTTATTAGTCGTCAGACATAAGTGGTGGTGTGAGTGGTTCAGAATCGCGAATTTGTTATGTTTTGGCCAAACTTTGTGCCAAAAGGCCCAAAAAAAAATTTAATGTTCTTCAGATGACGCTTAGTTCTACCGTTATATATTTTATGAAAAAACCGTAAACTCTACTGTACTATTTTAATGTCAAAATACCAGGAAATTCATTGCTCTGTAATCTGCTTTAAAAAAATCAAGTGCTACTGTTCTGTACTACTAGAAAAAAGGACAAGTTCTGCTGTCTATACTGTTCTACTAAAAAAGGATAAGTTCTACTGATCTGTTCTAAAAAAAAAAAAGGCAAATTCTTCTTAAAAGGACTAAGTTCTACTGTTCTGTACTGCTAGGAAACGGACAAGTTCTACTGTATTGTTCTACTATAAAGGACAATGGTAGTTTTAACTGTTATGTTCTACTAAAAAGGACAAGTTTACAGTTTTGTACTACATGTACTAGAAAAACGGAAATTCTGCTGTTCTATTCTACTAAAGAAGGGCAAGTTCTGCTGCTTTGTTCTACTAAAAAACGATAGGCCTACGTTCTTCTGTTCTGTTTTACTAACAAAGGACAAGTTGTACTGTTCTGCTTTGCCAAACTCGAGAAGTTCAACTGCTCTCTTGTGCCGAAAAAGTAGAAAAGTTGTTGTACTGTGTTAGTTTGCTAAAAATTACAAAAGTTCTGCTGTTCTTTTTATGATAAAACTCATACAAGTTCTACAGTACTGTTCTTCCTAAAACTTGTTTAAATCCTTGCCAAAATGGGTGCGGCCGAGACGCGAACCACGACCGAACGCTTCGTGAGCCACAAATCGGATGTCCTGTCCGGCGACCTGACCACCATGATGGCCAAAGTGAACGTCATGCAGTCCATCATTCACAGCTCGGGCATTTTTGCGCCCCTGGAAGCGCTAAGGTCCGGCCTGGCCGAAGAGCTCCGGACCCATACGGCGCTCCGCCAGACCTGGGACATGGCCAAGTTCTACTTCCAGAAGTACCGAAAAGCGCCCGGCCACGAGGCGCTTGACCAGCCACAGTTCCCGGACGAGTACCACATCGCCCTCATCGCCTATGTGCTTGACCACTTCAAGTTCTACGAGGAATTCAACCGGATGACCCGTACGGCCACCATGGAGACAGTGGCCAGTTACCCGTACAAGTTCTACTTCAAGTTCCTGTTATCCGCCGTCACAGAAATGGTCGGTCAGCCGGTCAAGCCGGCCGAAGACGTCCTGTACCGCGGTATGAACGGCAAAATCAAACTGAATGTCGGTGAGTATGTCTTTTTCCAGCAGTTTGTGTCCACGTCCAGGGTCAAGAAACTCGCCCTGAACTTTGTAAGTGACCACGGCACGTTGTTCGTCCTGGAGCAGATGATGACCACGAGCGTGAGGGAGTTTGGCGATCTGTCGCCGGCCTTTCCGAACGCCTCGTGCCTTGACCACGTGGACATTTACGGCGAGGCCGAGTGCCTCATTTGGCCAATTGAGTTCTTCAAAGTGACCAGGGTCGAGAAAAAACATGGCGTCCAGTACGTCTATTTAAGTGCCTAAGCAGTTTATTTTTACAGTACTTTCGAGTCACATGGTTGTGACGTCATCAGTAGACCTCGACGCAGGCAGGCATGCTTATGAAACTGTCATTTGCCAACTTTAAACTCAGAATTTCTTATGCTTTTAAACAATTGCTGGAGTACATTCCATTAGTATTTTCATTCAGATGTAGGCCTATACATTTGTAGCTTGTGACGTCAGCGGTAGACCTGAATGCTGACTAGCATTTCAGAAGCATATTTGTTTTAATAAGTTATAGTACATTTTTAATCATTTTATTATAAATATTTATTACGACAATCCAATAAAATGGATTTAATTCACTGTATATATTATCCTTTTATTTTGTCCGGTACAGTCAATTCACAACTTTTCAGTTTTCTCAGTTTTTACAATTCTCAATTTTTAATTTCAGAATTTTGATAAATACTGTAGCCTACAAACGGGGGGCCCTTATAGAACAAGAAAATCCCATGTTAAATTCCATTCAAAATTCTCTGTTTTTAATTTCAATCCTTTTAGAAATTATGTACCCTTATGGGGTTATGGGGAAATTATGACCCTTACAAACCAAGAAAATCCCATATTACATTCATCACATTACATTACATTCAAAATTCTTAATTTTTAATTGCTAAAAAATCACAAGTTATAAATCACATTTGCAATTGTCAGTTTTTCATTCCAATACTTTTAGAAAATACTAAATTGGGACTTTCCTTTTTAAATCCTATAGAAATTTCTATTGAAACCGTATGGAAATTTTCTCATAAGTTGGCATGTTTTTCTGATAATGATATTGGTGCTTTCGTATTATCACACACAAACATGCATGAGATTATCAAGCAAATAAAGATAGTTTCTTGGATACCAATCTTTTTGTTCATCATTTATTAACCCTAAATTTTAGTCCGTATATTATTTGGCCAGGCAGGATGTGTCGGTGTGAGGAGATTCGCAGTTACCAACTTTCGTTACGCTGATTGCAAACATGCCCAGAATGTTTACGAGACTTGAAAAAACAAGGCTTAATTTTGTCTGGAATTGATAAGGTTATCGTAACACACGATAAGGTTTTGAGTAATTCCTGGAAAAGTTTCATTTTTAACCCTATATATTAAATGCAAATTTCACCATTTTCCATGTAGAATAATAAATCCCGACACGATCGAAATTCTGCACCGAAATGTGTGCTGCGAAAACCCGCACGACCACCGACCGTTTCGTGAGCGGAGAGTCCGATGTCCTTTCCGGCTCCTTAGAAAAAGTTAGGGTTAGCTGGGATATCCTTAAGGCCATCAGGAACAGCACCTCGGACGACATTACCCAACTGAGAAAAGGGCTAGATGCCGAGCGCAAGAGCGATCCGGATCTCTACTACGCTTGGGAGGAGGCAATTGTGGAGTACAAAACGGCCAGGGAGGAGCGTGGCCACGAAGCTTGGGCCAAGACTAATTGTCCGGAAGAGTATCACATCGCCTTGATCGCCTACATCATGGAAACTCCATTCTACCGGAAGTTCAATAAGACAACGAGGACCACCACGATGGCCACCGTCAAGAACTATCCCTACAAGAACTACTTCAAGCTTCTGTTGCTCGATATCGAAAAGGTGCCCGGACAGCCACCCGACCTGAGCAAAGATGTGCTGTACCGAGGCATGTACGGGAAACCGAAGTTTGTCATCGATGAGTACGTCTGCTTCCAGCATTTCATGTCCACTTCCAAAGAGAGACATGTTGCCGAACAATTCATTGGGGACAAAAAGAACGGAACTCTGTTTCGCATTACTGATCTAGTGGCTACGGCCAAGCGGCAGTTCGGGGATAATGTGCCCTTGCCCAATGGCTCCTGCGTGGATCATTTCAACCCTTTTGGCGAAAAGGAAGTCCTCATCGGACCCGGAGAAGCCTTCAAAGTCATGGATGTGAAGATGGAGGGTAGTGGCCTGCAGGTTGTCTATCTTCGAGCTTAGGAGCCATAAGCCGATGACAAATGATGAACTACGACGATTGATCCGATTTACGCTAATAGTTCCTGGCAACTAGCGGCTCTTTTGATTTTTCAGTTTAGTTATTGTGTAGAAAGTATTTACTACATACTGGAATGGAAAGTCACATTATTATTAGTGAAGCTCTTACTAAATCAAGGAAAATAAAATTTACTTCTGTCAAACTTATCCGAATTGTGGTCTAGCTTAATTTAACGAGTAAATGAAGTATGGGTATTTTTCATTTTTACTATATCCCGCCTGATAGGCTAATTACTGCAATCAATTAGTTTTTAATTTATACTGTATAATTTCTTACACTTATGATGACATTGAGTTTAATGATATAATTTTACTTGTTTCACAAAATTCAAGCATGCTATTCAACTTTTAATACCGGTGATTTTGATAAGATTTATAACTAACTCCTTTCTTCATGGTGACTACTAACCGGGAAAACCTGGAAATCTCAGGGAATTTTATATTCACCTTGGAAAACTCAGGGAGTTTTGAATTGAAACCTTAAATTTTTCAATATCATCTTTTTTATTTTGTATTTTTTGAACATTATCCTTAAAATCAGCACCAAAAAATGATTTGCCTAATTGGATGCTGCACAAATCAAAAATGATATCTTGACTCTTCAATGGAAAGCAAATGATTAGCTTTAAAATTTGTGCATTTCATTGTTGCACCATCCAAAATATTTTTCAATCTGGAAAAATGTGAAAATGACCCTGGAAAACTCAGGGAATTTTATTTACAGAAATTTGTAGTCACCATGTTCTAAAGGAGGGCTCAAAAATGGGATAATGATGAATTGTATTCGGTGCCACCTTAACTTCACAGCCGTGCAACCGGTTCCCGCAAAGCGTATCCTTGAGCAGGAGAGCTGTGATTGGCTAGCTGTGGGCCGCAGCCAATCACAGCTCTCCTGCTCAGGCATACGCTTTGTGGGCACCGGTTGCACGGCTGTGAAGTTAAGGTGGCGCCGAGTATAGTAATTTTGAATGTTTTTGATGAAAATATTGGGAAAATAGGTAAGGTGAGGCCATGTAATCTAGAAGGCTATGGCTTTACCAGCATGCCATGATGTCCAGTCCAAATTTCACTTATGATTTCAAGGTCTGGATTACTAGTTTCAACTAGAATACAATACAGATTAGTACTCGTAACATAGCTGTCACAACAGTACCTCAAACACGTTAACATGTTACAAGTTGAAGTTGCATAGAGACAACAATTTATGGTTACCGTAATTATCGGGATCAACTTTCAATGGTACGGAGATCATGACTAAAGTAGGAATTAAGTGGCTTAATCATGCGCATGTAAACGCAGTGAAGGTTGTTAGTAATTCCTGGAAAAATTTAGTTTTCAACCATATATATATTGAATGCAAATATCACCACACTTCATTTGCAATAATAAATCCGGAACGATCAGAAATCCGTACCAAAATGTGCGCAGCAGAAACACGTACGACCAGCGACCGATTTGTGAGCGGCCACAACGAAGTCCTCACTGGTTCCATAGCACAAGTTAAGGATAGCTGGAAGATCCTTAAGGCTATCAGAGACAGCACCTCGGACGACATTGCCCAACTGAGAAAAGGGCTGGATGCAGAGCGCAAGAGTAATCCAGATCTCAACTACGCTTGGGAGCAGGCGATTCCGCAGTACCAGATGGCCAGGGCTAAACACGGCGACCAAGCTTGGGCTAAGGTTAAGTGTCCGGAAGAGTACCATATCGCCTTAGTCGCGTACATCATGGAAAGTCCATTCTACTCGAAGTTCAATAAGGCGACGAGGACCGCCACGATGGCCACCGTCAAGAACTATCCCTACAAGAACTACTTCAAGCTTCTGTTGCTCGACATTGAAAATGTGCCTGGACAGCCGCACAACCTGGGCAATGAAGTGCTTTACCGAGGCATGAACGGCAAAATGAAGTTTGTCATCGATGAGTACGGCTGCTTCCAGCATTTCACCTCCACTTCCAAAGAGAGAAGTGTTGCCGAAAGATTCATTGCTGATAAGAAGAGCGGAACTCTGTTTGTCATTACCGATCTGGAAGATACATCCAAACGGCAGTTCGGGGATATCATGCCCTTCATCATAAGGATTGCCTCCTGTGTAGATCATTTCAACACCTTTGACGAAAAGGAAGTTGTCATCGAGCCTGGAGAAGCCTTCAAGATCATGAATGTGAAGACGGAGGAAAACGGCCTGCAGGTTGTCTATCTTCGAGCGGAAGTGTCATAAGCCAACGACGATGGACTTTTTTCTTTCAAATTAAATGTTATTACAAGAATTAATGCTGAAAGGGAGAGTCTCACATTATTACCTGTGTAGTTATTTTTAAATGAAGGCAAATAAAGGTCATTACGAGAATTGAGTGTAAAAGTCCTGTCAAAAGTACCGGAATTGCGTGTAAAAAGCGCTTAAATTGGCCTCAGCTATTTGGCACTGCCAGTTTGGTACCAGGGATGCTGCGAAACCTTAAAATTTCTTTAACTTAATTAGTGTAGTATTTCAATAAATTGAGTTAGCTAGGTTATTTAATTGAGTTAGTATCTTAATCAAATGCATTAGCTTTAGAAGCCAATTAATTTAGTACCGGTATGCAATAACATTGCAGAAGTGGCAAGTGTAATGATACATTTTATTTTGCTACTCCCAGCTTTGTTAGTTACTAGTGTATAAATTTACTATTAAAAGAACTTCTTCATAGTAACTAACAGATGGCGCTAGTTGCAAAGATGAAAATGAATAGTTACACATTTGCTCACCATGCACCACTGCTCGGCAGTACTGGTGCTGGCAGTGAATTTCTGAAAAATCATGATTTCTGGTTAATGGTAAGACTGGTTGATTTTAAAATTGTAGAGCTCATTTTTATCAAAAAAATCATAAACATGCGATATTTTATTTAGAAATCGTGAATTTTTATTTGAAAATCGTAAATTTTTACTTTGAAAATCGTAAATTTTTATTTGGAAAATCGTACATTTTTATTTAAAAATCGTAAATTTTTATTTTAAAAAATCTTGAATTTTTATTTAGAAATCGTGAATTTTTATTTAGAAATCGTAAATACATATTTAAAAAGTATGAATTTTCAATATAAAAATTGACATTGCATGATTTTTAAATATAAATCCATGATTTCTATGTCAATTTTTAGTTTGAAAATTCATGATTTTTAAATATATATTTAAGATTTTTAAATAAAAATTAACGATTTCTAAATAAAAATGCACGATTTCCAAATAAGAATTCACGATTTCTAAATAAAAATTCACGATTTCCAAATAAAAATTCACGATTTATAAATAAAAATCATGAATTTATATTAAAAATCATTGTTTTTTTGTTCTTAAATTATGTGCCCTTAAAATGGATATTATCTATACATGGTGTACTTTTACTACAACTGCATTAAAATACTAATTCAATAAAAATGTAAAAATTTAAGAAAATTTTAGAAATGATTTGAAATTTCCCTAATTCGTGATGTCTTATTTTAGGAATCCCAGCTTTCTAGATTTAGTAATACAATTTTTGTATTCAAAGAAATTTATTTTCAAACTAGGCCTAATTTCTTTTCTATTTGGTTTATTTACAAATACTTTATTTATCTAATTTAAATAGATTTTCACTCCTCGGACCTCCACAGCTCCCAAATTCTGGCCACACTTTCCAGCACCATTTCCGGACTGTGCTTATGGAACATGAAGTATCCTTGGACCATGGCAGCACTCACGTTTGGATTTGACATTTCCAGAATACGGCTCGCAAAATGTTCGGATTCGCCTCTGGGCCGCTCCGGATAGAAACAAGGAAACATCTGCTTCAGCTGATGGCGAGTGCAAAAGTTCACGTGCTCTTTGACGTCCACTCTACCCGGACGCATTAGTGCCGGATCCAACCTGAAAAACAACAGAAAATTTAGCAAAAAAAATGCCTATCTGGTGAGTCTTGAGAATTTCAGTATACTAATCTTTACTCTGTACTCAATCTTTAAAAATATATCGGGATATTTCCCAAATCCAAACCACTTTTTGGATGTCCGGGCTCAAATTTCCAAAGATCTGCAGAGAATCTGGGAAATTGCCAAAAGATTCTGATGAATCCTTTCAGATTCAACCTGGAATTTCACAAATCTAGTCCACAAATTTTGGAGTTTAAATTTCGAAAGATTTTACAGATTTTTGGTGATTACCAATATATCCTTGACATTCCTTGTTGAATCCCAATAGATTCAGGAAATTTTTTGGTGAATTCTAATAGATTCATGATATTTCTTGATGAATCCCAATAAATTCATGATATTTATTGTTGAATCTTAATTGATTCATGATATTTCTTGGTGAATCCCAAAAAATTCATGATATTTCTTGGAGAATTCCTATAGATTCATGATATTTCTTGGTTAATACCAATAGATTCATGATATTTCTTGGTTAATACCAATAGATTCATGATATTTCTTGGTTAATACCAATAGATTCAGATATTTCTTGGCGAATTCCAATTATTTCATGATATTTCTTGGTGAATCTCAATAGATTCATGATTTTTCTTGGTGAATCTCAATAGATTCATGATATTTCTTGGTGATTACAAATAGATTCATGATATTTCTTGGCGAATTCCAATTGTTTCATGATATTTCTTGGCAAATCTTAATAGATTCATGATATTTCTTGGCGAATCTCAATAGATTCATGATTTTTCTTGGTGAATCTCAATAGATTCATGATATTTCTTAGTAAATCTCAATAGATTAATGATATTTCTTTGTGATTACTAATAGATTCATGATATTTCTCGGTGAACTCCAATGTCCGAACATTTTTTTTCCAGATTTCCAAGAATAGTTCAAGAATCCAAACCACTATTTTGGGGAGATGAGCTCTCAGTGCTCAGTGCCGAGTTCTCGAAATCTCAGTGAATCCCCTTGAAATTTATCCCAGTTCATTCTAATAATTTTGGAATTTATTTTAGATTCCTGAAGCTGGCATACGTGGTCCAAGAAAGTTTTGCCAACATTGCCAGCATCAAAAGTTTCTGTGGATTCTCGAAGATTCGGAAAGGATTCGATGGATTGGGAATGTGAAAGATTTAGTAGTACCGTTCCAGATAATTCGTAGTCATGAACACGACGCGAGCCTCGGTGGACACAACACCATCGAGGCAGTTCAAGAGGCCGCTGAAAGTAACTCGATTCAGTCCTTCATATGCTGCTTTGTTTAAGTAAAGAAAAATGTTATTTAATTAACAAAATTTCACTGAATATTCAGTGAAAAATATTTTTGCAGTAATTTTGTTCCTGATATCAATTCCAGACTGCAGTCAAATCTGTCAGAATGTTGGATTCCAGAATGTTTATGAAACAATAATATTCTGAAATGATATTGGATCAATTTTCAGAAATTTTCTTTTTAATGCAATTTTGTTTAGTAAAACTTGTACAAACCAATATTTATGACAACAGTTTTACTGCATATTCATAAAGTTCAACGAAAAAATTGTAGTAAAATTGCAATTTGAAAATTGAATTGCCAGAGGTTTTTCATTTTGGATTTTGGAAGGTAATTTTAATGCTGTTTTTTCTGAAAATTTTTAGATTCCAAAATTTCTGACAGCAGTTTTATTGCACATTCTACAAGTTTTAAGAAAGAAGGCTGTAGTAATATTGCGCTACAGAAAAAATTGATTGTCGGAATTTTGTCTTTGTTTCCAGAATTCAGTTTTACTACAATTTTGTTTCATAAAACTTGTAGAATCCAATATTCTGACAACAGTTTTACTGCAAATTCTAAAAGTTCTACGAAACACTACTGCAGTACAAATTGTATTCCAGAAAAATTGAATTGTCAAAAGTTTTTTAAATTATATTATTGATTTTGGAATATAATTTTAGATGGTTAATTTTAGAAAAATGCAATTTTTTCGGATTGAAAATTTAATACTGTTTCGTTTAATTTAATACTGTTTCATTTCTGAAAATTTGTATTACCAAAATTTCTGACAGCAGTTTTATTGCACATTCTACATGTCTTTGTTTCCAGAATTCAGTTTTACTAAAATTTTGTTTCGTCTCACTTATAGAATTCAATATTCTGACAACAGTTTTACTGCAGATTCTAAAAGTTCTACGAAAGAAAATTGCAGTAAAATTGTATTCCAGAACAATTTAATTATTGATTTAGGAATGTTATTTTAGAAACTATTTCAAAAAAATATTTTTATTTTTGGATTGCAAAATTACTGCAGTTTTATTTCAGAAGACTTGTAAAATCCAACATTTCTGAGAGCAGTTTTATTGCACATTCTACAAGTTTTAAGAAAGACAGCTACTGAAAATTGCACTACAGAAAAATAAATGGTCTGAATTTTTAGTTTGTTTTCAGAATTCAGTTTTACTACAAATTTTGAATCGTAAAACTTCTACAATTCAATATTCTGACAGAAGTTTTACTGCAGATGCTAAAAATTCTACCAAACAAAATTGCAGAAAAATTGCATTACACAAAAATGGATTTCCAGAAGTTTTTTTAAAAATTTATTTATTGATTTTGGAATGGAATTTTAGACAGTTAATTTCAGAAAAATATTTTGTTTTGGAGTGCAAAATTAATGCTTTTTTTTTTTTTTTCAGAAAATTTGTAGAAACCATTTCTGACAGCAGTTTTATTGCACAAGCTACAAGTTTTAAGAAATAAAGCAGCAGTAAAATTGCACTACAGAAAAAATAAAAAGGTCCGAATTTTTGGTTTGTTTTCAAAATTCAGTTTTACTACAATTTTATTTTGTAAACCTTCTAAAATCCAATATTCTAACAACAGTTTTCTGCAGATTCAAAAAATTCTATGAAACATAACTGCAAAAAAATTGCATTCTAGAAAAACGATTTTAAATTATAATTTTGATTTTGGAATTTCATTTTAGATAGTTAATTTTAGAAAAAATGCCATTTTTTTGGATTGCAAAATTAATAATGTTTTGTTTCAAAAAATTTGTAGAATCCAACATTTCTGACAGCAGTTTTATTGCACAGTCTACTAGTTTTAAGAAGGAAGGCTGCAGTAAAATGGCACTATAGAAAAATAAATAGTCAATTTTTTTTGTTTTCAGAATTGAAGTTTCGTAAAAAAGTTAGAACCTAGCATTTTGAAGACAGTTGTAGTAGTTTTAAGAGGCAAAAATGCAGTAAAATTACATTCGAGAGAAGAAAATTGTCAGAATTTCTAGCTATTCATGAAACTTCTAGAACCCCAAAGTCCGTAAGCAATTTTATTGCCATTCTGTGCAAAATAACTGCAGATATTTGGTCACTGGTTAACTTTGCATTTCTGATTATTCTAGCAGAAAAAACAACAAGGCCAAAGGTTACTCTATTTGGATTCCTCACGGCTGACGAAAGCGGCATCAATATCTTCCAGCAGGATGATGCTCTGATGCGGCGCAACACTGCGCAGGTGATTCAAGCGGTTGTCGGCCTCGCTCGCTGAGATTCAGGACGCACATGCTGTACTCGAGCTCCCCTAGCAAAGGAAGTGCTACAAGAGGAAATTTTTCATAAAAAGTAAGGGCACGACAAGGTTAGAGGCCAAGTTCTGGCTGTTAAAGTGTTAATGCTGAAGTATTTCAGATGTTTAAACTACAGAAAATCCAAAGAATATTTTGACAAAACTAAGAAAAACTTGATCGAATTTTGCAACAATAAAAATATGAGGAAAAAATTAGTTTTTTAAACAATTTTTTTGGCTGTTAAAACCGAAATGTTTTGGTTTTTCTCATATTACAGCTGATTTTCTGCACTATTTACACGAGAAAACAACACAAATTCTGATGTTATTGCTTTAAAGTTTGGATTTCTTGCATTATTAAATTGCAAATTCAAAAGTTTTACGAATTTGTAACTATTTGCAGGCTTACATGAAGCTGCTCTTGCCGAAACCCGGTGGAATTACTGAAATAGAAATTTAGGTAATGCTAAGGTAAAAAATGTGGATTATTTTAGGGCTGATTTATGCAATGGAAAATGTGAATTTGCATGCAGGCTCAAGTTCCAGCAATAAAAGTTTTGAATTCAAAATTTTTTCAGGTTTCTAGTTTTTCCACTGTTAATACTTCTATAGTATTCTGCAGTTTCTTTTGGATAATACTTTTGGGCTTTTTGCAATTCTTAAGATCAGGAAAGCTGCAGAAATTCTTCAGTTCCACGAGGAACTTATTTTGCAGAGGTATAACCCAGATTAAAAAAATTGCGCTGAAAATTTGAAGTCTCCAGCTGTTTATTTGCAGTCATATTGCAGAAAAAAAATTTAGTTTTAAGTTAAGTTTCTGAACGTTTACGAACAGTAAAAACTAAATAATTTGTGTAATTTTTGATTAGCAAAAGTGCATTTCTTTTTCTACATTTCCCTTCCCCCTCCTTTCCATTTTTTATACAGTATTTCTGCAATTTTTCTACATTCTAGTGATGCAGAAAAACTGCAGAAAGAATGCAGCAAAATGATATGCACATTTTAAACACAATAACTGCACAAATTATGTACGTACGTTTTTGTTCCATTTTGTCTGCAGTTTAAGACAGCAAATAAACTGCAGAAGAATTCTAATTTTCTGTAGAATTTTTTTGCTGGTATACATACGTACATGACCCACAAGCTTTTAATTTTATAGGAAAACACTAGAAAATGGGGCAAAACACAAGCCTTTATTTAAAAAAACATGATCATAACATGACAAATATGTCAATTAGGGATCAGAATTCTTGTAGAAATTTGGTAGAAAATGAAAAAAGTGAAATTTCTGGTTTATAAGAACGATTTTTGATTGACCCTGTAGATTGCAATGGGAATCCAGGCCAATACAGTCGATAAACTGTTCTTTAGGGTTTGAACCCAGCCCTGGTACAAAAAGTTTGGATATTTCTATTAAAGTCTATCTAAACTAAACTGTAACTACAGAATGCATGATTTGAATATTAATTTAAGAATGTAACTATATAATATAACAAAAATCAAAGAAAATTTGATAAAATTCCTCATTTATTATCGCTTGATTTGGCCCTTTCACGTTCGAAAGTAGCGAAAAAAAGCGCTAGGCAATCACGCTAGGAATCTGCTTGGGGGAGTGGGAGCGCTCTAGAACCATTGCCCAGTCGCTTTGCAAATGGCGCCGATGCCCAACAGGTGAGAAGACGCAACTGCTTGTTAAAAATACGTTTAAAAAGTATTTAAACTCGTCGCCCAACTGCTGTTTTCGTGAAAAATGGAAATTAAAGCTACTTGTGATTATGACTGGACTGAAAACGACATGGGCAAGTGTTTTTCTGAAGAACTACAAGCGAAGGAAACTCACTCGTTTTTGAAGATTTTAGAACCTTATGGAGGCTATCTTGCCTTCATGCATGGGCTTCAAAAACGAAAACAATGATTTACCAGGTAAGATATTATTTTATGTTAATTAATTAATTTAAACAGTAAGTAAACCATTGTAAGAGTGAGAATGAAAGTAGCTATAGTCTATGTGAGAATGAGATAGACCTTGTATTACCTCAATAATCTCAGCTTACCTCATATACAATTCTCTCTGAAATGCGGTACCTTCCAAGGTCCTGAATAACTGAGGTGAAAGGGTCGCTATTCTGGACCTATGGCTGTGCACATGATGGTCTTGACTTCTTGCTGCTTCAGAGCCATTATCCTTGCTTGGAAAAATCCAGAATAATTAAATTCTTTGAATCTCTTAGGAAGTTAGAACAAATCATGGAAACTTGTGAAAAGTTCCAGTACGGGTACCTTCCTCTACAATGCTGTAATACATTTCTTGGCATATTTTTTTCCAAATGCTGTCAGGGTTACTATCATCCATGGTACCTCTATGTGTAGGTCTAAAGTCTGTTGTTCGTGGGACCTTTCAACCTGGATTCAAGTGTTTTTATACTGGAATTAGAGGAACATTTCATTTTTTAATTTTTTGAAATTTCGTTCAGAATAATAATAATAATAATAATAATAATAATAATAATAATTAATCATAACAAAGGTTAAAAATGAAAAGCACAGTACAGAATGGGCAAAACATCACTGACGTAAATGCTGGTGAAAAATTACAAAAAACATTTTTGGTCAGAATGATCTGACAGGTCGAGCTTGACCAGGCGTGATTTGAGAATGTCAGTGCTAACACGATTTAAAGAAAAAAACCAGCTGTCCCGATTGCCCCCCACCCCCCAAAAAATTCTCAACTGTCGTTACTGTCCCGATCGACACCCTCCCACAAACAACTAATATGTCCCGATCTTTCCCCCTCAAAAAAATTCTATGTCGCGATCGACGCACCGCCCCATTCCCCCCAAACAACTGTCCTGATCGACCCCTTCCCTCAAACAACATCTCTGTCCGGATCGCCTCCCCCCCAACAACTTCTGTCAAGATCGCCACCCCCTCTGAACCCCCCAAATCACCTTCCTGGTACCGCTATATACTGGAATCGATCTACACATTATTGTGTTATACAAGGAGACCAAGCTACGTTTGGGAATTAATGTAGTATAAGTATACCTAAACATTAAAGTATATAGACAGTAAAACATTCAAAAAGAATTAATAGGAAACCCTATAGTTATTAAATAAATAATAAGTATGGATTTACGATATATAAAAATATAGGAGATCGACTTTTGTAACACCCTGTAGAGGGGTTTTTACGTGTGCTCATGTGCACTTGAAATTTTTTTTAGTTTATTGAAGGCATGCTCACGTGCATTTGTTCCAATTTGTTAAGCCTATTTTAATGTGTTTCAATGCATGTTATTAGTTTAATTTTAAAATTTGGAAAAGTGGGTCGGAGGTCAACTGGAAATCGAAATAGTGCGCATTTTTTAAAAATTCCGAATCATTTCTAAAAAGACAACGAAATCGGCCGACTGGTTACGGAGATAGATGATATACAGACAGACATACAAACATCTCTCGCTTTATATAATAAGATAATTACATTACCAGAAAAATATTAATGAAACGGAATCTCAAATGAAATGCATTTATACTGCAGCGAAACACTGGTAAAATCAGGCCCAACGGTCAGCAGCATGCACTTCAAGAATTTGTTTTGGCATATAGGAATTAATGCACTGTGAAGTTTATAACATTATCAAAAATGAATGCATTTTTATCAATTTTTTGATTATTTGATTTGAATAATTTTTTTTTGAGTGTATACTTTGCAACTTTCTTATTCGTGGTCTATACTATTGCTATACATCTATACTTAAATAAAAAATTAACAACACTTTTGCTTTTTAGGCTGACATTCTATTTAAAAAGAAACTTTAATCCCTATACCTGGTAGGCGGTTCCGATAACTTTGGACCCTGGTCCCCATGTATTTCCTATCCAAAATTATTGGAACCGACTATAATTCTTATCTAAAACTGTTTGTTTTTGCCTAAGTGTTTAATAAGTGTTCAATTTTCTCCTCTGTCCAATGCCGTAATCTTGGTAATGCCTATTTATAGGCCTATAAAGTTTAGAGAATGCCTTAGATGGAAGCTAAAATGTACATATGGATATTCTCAAGTCCAATTGATAAGTTTGATAAATAAATTTTAAAGAAATATATGACAACTTCAGTGGCAGGAATGGCCAATTACATTCGGCCGAGTAATGACATCATCTATGTTGGCTGAGTTAGGCGATGACGTCATATTGCTTGCTTAAATATCCAATTTGGTCATCTTAGGTGAGACAGTTTATAGAAAACGTGCTATAGATGCTGTTTGTGCTAGTTAATTAGGTAAGTAAATTGCAGTTTTTTAAATAACAACAAGAAAAGTTCGGGAGAATTGTTTTGATAGGAAAATAGCAGTTAAAACTTTTCGTCGATTCAGCTTCCCCTCAAAAATTAAAACAACTTTTTTTAGTTTGAATTATGACTTTTATTTATAATTGTCCTTTTAGTATAGTTTAAATATATACCGGTATAGTTAATACAAATTTAATTATATCCTCAACAATGAGGTCCGGACGGCCCTCTGCCTCAATAATATATGGCACATTCTTTTTTCGGTTTACAATATCTAAATTTGCATATATCATGTTTGGGCATGTTAATTGACATAACCGACATTCAATTTGCATTCAAAATTGCAATTTACATATATAATATTCATGAAATCATGGCGGCCTAGAAGGTATACAGAGCCCTGAAACAGGGTTAGCTCATGCAGAGATCATTCATTTTAACTGACAGATTTCTCACTTATTATCTCAGAGGTTCTCACTAACTTGTAAGTAACAGATAAATCTCTTGAGTTACTGTACAAGATTTAACTCAGATATCGCTCTGTTATTAAGTGAGAAATCTCTCAGTAGAGATCGCTGAGTTAGCCCTAATTTGCCCACATCATGAATTGAAATTTTTGCTTTAATTTGTAGGGGGTGGGAGTAAGAAATAACACTGATATCAATGATTTCTCAATGAAATCAATTGTTATTATGATTGTTAGGAACTCTAATCCTTACTCTTTCTTTGTAGCATTCATTTTGAAATAACATTATGTGGTTGCTGTACAATAGTGAATAGTGAATAGTGAAGGGAAAATAGACCTAGTCATTAGTGGTTAAAGGGACAGTCTCACTTTGAAACAAGTTGATTTTAATAAAAAGAGCGTGAAAAATTAGACTTAAAATGGAAATTGCGATTGCATTTGACAATATCTATCAATAAATAAAATGATCTGAATACCTGGATTTGGTTGCC
>JAQIXP010001170.1:0-19771 GCA_034700285.1 Proteroiulus fuscus | reverse complement strand
GGGGATGGGGTGAATGGGGGGGATGGGGTGAATAGGGGGGGATGGGGTGAATAGGGGGATGAGGTTAATGGGGGGGATGGGGTGAATGGGGGGAGGGGGATATGACAGTAGTAAATATTATGGAATATTGCTGTATACTAACAATTGAACCTATTTAATTCTGAAATTGAGGTGCTTAGCCCCCCTTCCCCCAAGTTCATAGCATCGACCACCCATGACTGTCCTCAAGAAATGTTCCAAATTGGGGCTCCAAGCACGTGCCAATTACATTTGGTTATCTGGCATATGCATGTGCAACTGAGCCCCATTTTGGAACAAACTTTCTTGAGGACAGTACGTGCAGCTTTAAGCAAGATGGTTCAAGATGGATGAATTCCAGCGAGTTAATGATTACTGACAATTGGCAAATCTGCTCAACATTTCAATTTCTCATATCAACTTTGTGTGTTCGTTCTTTTCAAAATAATTAGCCTTGTTACATTGATTACTTTGTTTTTCCAAGAAAGGGCTAAAAATACCTTTAACTACGCTCAAAGGGTGAATCCTTTATGCCTTTAGATAATCTCAAGAGAATCTTTGAGTGAATCCCAAATGGATTGGGTGAATTACTCTAGAATGAAATGCTAAGGATTCCTGAATTCTACAACAGTATGGGAGATTTTCTTACAGTTCAATCTCCAGTAATTCTAGTAAAACTTTTGGTATTTACCAAATTGACGAATCTCCATATGGCTTGGGAGTTTGTCCTAACCTTCCTCAAACCTTCTAAGTGCACAAAAGGAAACCAGTGTAACTGCAAAATCAAGACCAAAAAATCCCCGCATTGTCACAAACTCCCTTGCCCTGCTTACCTTAATCCACCCCGAAAATACTCCTCAACTGGATTTAAAACCAGAACAAAAACCAGTTTTCATTTCTTTTCAATTCAGAATTGTCTCTCTTGCTAAAATATTTGGTTTAGCTATGAAAATAATACGAAAAAAATAAAAGAGATCAGAATACCGGATGTAGTCATTACAATGACTGATACATTAAATACTCCTTTAGTTTTCTTGGTAATGGCAATGCAGACACAGATGTCTTCTTGATGTGCTGAAGGATGGCATCTCGGCAAGCGCTTTGCAGGGAGGCCACTAAAAAGCAAGCGATAAAATAATTATTGTGACCGTGCTCATAGATAGCTTATAAAGTGAAACATTTATTACAACTGGATTGCACCATTTTCAGCTGGCCATCTAGTTACTCAATGCAACAGAATTAAATTTGTGGCATTATAACTTTTTGACAATTAAGCTTATTCAACCAGAAAATTAATGACTAGATTCAATAGAGAACTCATTTAGAAAATACCACTTTTCAGTCAGAAATATCAAGAGTAATTCATTGATTACTTTTCTTCTGGTTTCCAGCCAAAAATAACAATACAAAAATATCAGGGTTTCTAATTAGCTGTTGGAAACTGAGGGTGCATGGTATATAGACAAAATTAGAAATATTTACCAAAAACATATGTTTTAATGGCATTTTAGTATGGAAATCAAACAACATGAACCTTTCTGGGAAATCATGGTGAACACCTTAAATCAATCTTGAAGATTTCCAGTGGTTTTAAAAGTTATGTCCATCATGGGAGGGGAAGAATGTGCACAGTCATGGTCTACTTTTCTTAGTGGTACTGCCCTGACATTCGCCTTGAGGGACCATGGAAAGCCACGAAAACCAGTCAAGTCAGTCAACTTTGGGAATTGAACCCAAGTGCTCCGAATGCCAGCCATGAGTACTAACTACTCAGTTACCGTTACTTGGTGGCTATGTCAGCTACACCAGCAGGGTTCCTCGGGTTTTATACGATAAACTATGATTATTGGTTGAAGCTTAGTGAATTCTTGTTAATCTTAACGAAGTATAAGTGAAACGACAGGGCTCATACAGAATTCTTAAATAGGTTCCACTGATTTTCTTGGGCAAAACACAGGTTTCCTGATTTTTCTGAGCAAAATGAAAATTTTGTCTGATATTTTAATGCTTACTGATATTACAATCTTGGAGAATAAATTGAGTTATTTATAGAAAATCCCAAAATTAGGCGATGTACTGTACTGTAATGGATTATATGTTCCTGCATCGCCTGCCGTTTTCCTTCAAATAACAATCACAAGCAAAGCTTACGATGAAAAACAATTAAAAAAATTCCTTAATTTATTTTCATGTCTATTTTTTTTTTAAAAGTTAACCAAATTTAATATAACATAGAACTATTTTTAGAACAATTTGAATGGACATCACTGATATGTTGAGGAAAAACAACTGGACAAGGATTTTAAAGCTAATTACTATCAAGTATTACACCCATCCTAAGCACAGTGCATTGGCCAAAATCAAGCTAATCCCAGTCACAATGACACCTCAACCCTAACACATGAGATAGTGCAATCCAGTGTAATAAACAAAACAAATTTGTACAGATTTACCACCAAAAAGCTGAACAATGTGAACCTGTTTAGTAGTCCCATATACATCAACAACTGCAAACAGAGCTCCATTTCTGTATGGAATATCAGTGGCACATGGCCCTTGATCTTCACCATTTATAATGAAGTGCATGTCAGCAAAGTCCCCATGTGTCACATACATCACTCCAATGCGACTTCCAACGTCGGTTGGCAAGATACCTCCACGCGCCGAAGCGGAGCTCAAGTCAGCCCCCATGAATGGTTTCATTGCATGTATTGCATCTTCCTCAAAGCCAGGCACGAGTGCACCAAGGCGAGGCATGGAACGGAGAACGTTCCGTTGCACCATACCCCGACTTGTGTAGATGTGCTCACCATATCCCAGCACGGAAGGAGGCTGTTCCTGCCTTCCTACAAGCGCATAAGGACCAGTAACCGCGCCTGCATCCATTTCCAGCAAATCTTCGGCATCATACACATTGTTGTGTGATTTGGTCACGGCAAAGATCCATGAATGGCCCATGTTGGCCAAATCTGGAAGGGCGTATTGCGGTAGTGGGAAGTGTGTGCTTGGATCCAGCTGAGTCAACCCCAAACGCATGTGTCCACTCCAACCCCGTTCATTGTTTTCAATTTCCAAAAGGAAAATTTCACCGGGCAGCAACGGTTTCTCGCTGAAAGTAATGGCATGTGCAAAGCTTGTCTTACGGAATGCCAAAGTGTCATCGTCACACAAAACTATGTTTTTCCCATGATAAGGGTGGAAACGGGTTGGCGGCATACTGATGGCTCACCGGTTTGTTAACGGTTAATTTTGACGAGTTCTACATTCTGGTAAAACTTGCAGTTGTCACTTTCAGGTTTACATTCTATGCAACAATATTAGCGTCACAGTTGTCTGCTGAGAAAAAAAAAAATCAAAATCACACACCTGAAAATGAATAGTTATACGTATGGTACTATATTAATGATTTCATGATGTTCCAAAGCAAAGCCCCTAGATTATTTAGAACACTAAATGCTTAGTGCGTGAAAACAATATATTTAATTTAAACGGATACAGGTAGTAAACTTGTTACTTTGCATAAAGCTACATGCTTTAAACGTTTAGTCCAAGATGCAAGTTAATCAGCATTATTATGGCAATTTTAGCCCAAATATCAGGCTAAGCTAATGTCATTAGCTAATATCAGGCTAGATGTAGTACCGGAAAATATCAAAGTGTGATCTAGGCGTTAGTCCAAGTATTATAGGATACTAATGGAACTACACCACTGAGGTACCATATACAAAAGGGGAAGGGTTACCGTACCATAAGTCCTTTTTCCCCCATGTATTTTTAATTTCTGGTGCACTCTTCTGATAATTTTTGATTCAAAACGTGGTGCAGTGCACGTATCAGTTACATCTACTGTACGACTGGTTTGCTGGAATATTCACGTACAGTTTGGAACGAAAATGTCTTAGACGAGTACATCTTTAAATTAACTGCAGTACGGTATTCCCCACTTTTTTTCTTGCAGCTTTACAGCATTTCCTTCAAAATACAACACATTTTCTACAGCTTTAACATCAGAAGATCCCAGAAACTCTGCTTTCTAACGTGGATCTTAATTATTTTGCTGGAAGGTATACTTTTTTTTCATGGTCAAAATATGATAACCCCAATAAAGGATCACTGAATCTTGGTCCAAGCTTGCATTCACATTTCACCCAAGATTCCACAAAGGTTGAACCATATAAATAGAACACTTAGTGCAAAAATTCTTACCGATTATCATAGTTGAAAGAGTGCTGCCAAATACAGATTATTTGCAATCAAAATTCTGGTACAAATTACAGTTTGTAATCTAATATAAACTGTCTAAACGCAATTACCAGGTTATACAATTATTTTTTTTTGGAAAACAACACGACTGTCAACGCTGGAGGCCGCCATGTTGCAACAATGCTGTATTAACATATACGTGTAAAAATCCCTATTTATGCCCCTATAATAGCTACGCATTCAATGTTAAATCGCCGGTTGATGCTTTGTCAAGTTACCGATCATCTCTATCAATTATTACAACTAAAGTTGTGAATGTATTAACCTTTAGGTAGCCACAAAATGTTTGTAACCCGTAGCATAAATGCCGATCACAAAGATCTTATTCATGATGTTGCATATGATTTCTACGGTCGTCGAATGGCCACTTGCTCCAGTGACCAAAGTGTAAAGGTGGGGAATATGAAAAGTTTGTAAAGTTAAAACTTAATTGGCTGACTTATATCATCTCTTTGATTAATATTAAGATTTTAAGCATTACTGCTGAACCATAGTACCTTAATGCGCTAATCTTAGGGTGTAGGTAAATATCTGCTTGGCTGTAGTATCTCAATGGTCAACATTCAACAAAAACTAAGCAGTACCTTGCTTTTCCTGTATAAAAGCAGATAATTCTCCCATAATATATAGATCCTGGAAGTAGTGTAAGAGTGTAGGAAGGAATATAGTGAGAAGCATGGTTATAACAAGTGCAGTTTAATAAAAATAGGCCGATACTTTATCACTACGATATAGTTGTCGAAAATTTCCCATAAACAAGTATATGTATTCTCCTGTAACTTTTAAAAGTTATTTGTGACTAATAATATAGAGATAACTGCAAGTCTTGCCTTTACAAACTGTGCTTTATTTTATATAAGCACCATAGCTTGGTAAATTTAAATTATCACGTGAATGTTTCCTATTATTTTATCACTAGGTTTGGGATTTGGGAGAAGATGGGCAATGGCACTGTACAGCTAACTGGAAAGTAAGCATGAGCACATTAATTGAGTAAGATTACAACACATTGAATTTCATGTTTTATGCCTATTCTTAATTTCACTAGACACACAGTGGCTCAGTGTGGAAAGTGACTTGGGCACATCCTGAATTTGGTCAAGTCATAGCCACCTGCTCTTTCGATCGAACTGCAGTTGTGTGGGAAGAAATTGGTAAAAACCATAACTGGACTGGGATGTGCATTTATGAAACTTAGACTAAAAATAATCTCAAAATATCTTGCAGTGGGAGACGGTGGCATGTCCGAACGAGGACAAACTCACTGGGTGAAGAGAACAAGTCTCGTTGACAGTAGGACATCGGTTACTGATGTGAGATTTGGTCCCAGGCATCTTGGTTTACAGTTGGTGAGTGTGCAGATGGTACAGGAGGCCCAGAGAATCTTTGTCTTAAATGATTTTTATTTTTAATAAACCAGGCAACATGTTCCAGTGATGGGATTGTTCGTATTTATGAAGCTCCTGATGTTATGAATTTGAGCCAATGGTCCCTGCAGCATGAAATCTCTTGCAAGTTGAGCTGTAGCTGCATCGTGTGGAGCCCATCTAGGCTGGTTTAACATAGCGAACTAGAAATGTTTCTAACTGTTCCAGTGTCTAATTCTACATTGCTTTTGAATTATTTCTTTCAGAATCCATGCCCCAATGATTGCTGTTGGAAGTGACGACAATAGTCCTACCACTGGTGGAAAAGTGCTCATATTCGAATACAGTGAAAATACAAGGTAAGACTTGAAATTTACTGGCAAATAGCATGAAAATCGTCCATATAACATTTGGTAGTTACTGGCATCCATGTTTTTTATGTTTTTACAGACGTTGGAATAGGGTAGAGACTATAATATCCATTTCGGATCCTGTGCATGACCTTTCATTTGCCCCAAACTTGGGAAGATCTTACCATTTGTTGGCTGTAGCTTCCCAAGATGTTGCCATTGTCATACTTAAACCAATCCAGTAAGTTATTTTTTTACTTATAAATGATTCCAAAATATATCCAAAAATACCCCTAATTTGTCCTAAATTAATCAACTTTACTGAAAATTATTCAACTCAAGAAAAAAAAAACGGAGATATTAGAAATAAGAAGTCTGAACTTTTATTGAAAGAGTAACTAAGTATTTGTATTTCACGATAGAAGGGAAGCAATTTCCGCAAGCATGCAAGGAACATCCCGTTTTGAAATACGTCAAGTTGCCCAATTCAATGATCACGGTTCAACGGTAATGTTACTATGACATCGGATATTTCCTTGCACTTTAAAACTATATATAGGATATATATAGTTTTGGAGAAGTGTGTGCTCTCTCACACTTATACTTTTATGATTTAGGTATGGAGAGTTAGCTGGAATATTACTGGCACCATCCTTGCATCATCTGGAGATGATGGATGTGTTCGTCTGTGGAAAGGTTAGTCCCTAAGCAATATAATTTTCACAATTTGGGGTATCTAAGACCATGTAATCCTTAATTTGAATATTTCATATGAAAGTAATTTGAGACATTCCTATTTTCAGCAAATTATCTTGATATATGGAAATGCATTGCCGTAATTAAGGGGAACAGTACGAATGTGCAGACGGACTTTGCTTCAATGGCACAGGCAGCAATAACGAGTGGAAGACATTAATTTTATTTGGAATGTTTGTGTTCATCCAATTTTTTAAAAGCGTGTGTGTGAAATAATTTTGCCAATAAAATCAGTACCAGTATGAAAATCTTAAACAAGCTTATGTATGGATGGTGACCTAGAATTTTTTTGGACATGCTAACCTAACTCGCCTTAGAGCATAATCTGTAATATTCCCAGTCCAGAGCATAAGAAGAAGCCAAACAGTAGGTTAGAAAGACAAGAATGGTTGCCGCTTTTCAGATATATCATAGTATTCATCCACCATATGTTTAAGCCTGCAGTCTATATTGCCCGTTGCCACCTTAGAAACGAATGCGCAAGATAAAAGCTTGCAAACTACCAAAAATCCAACCCAAAAGGGGGCCCTCGGCACAATTCGTAGGGGCCAGGGGAGGTCGAGTGTCTATCGTAAGAATTTTTACCATTACTTGCATGTAAAATTTTTACAGTAGATGGGCGTTTTTGACAAAAAACGGTCTATTTGCCTGTAGGGACAATGGAAAACCAAAAACAAAATGGTCTGGACTCTTGGGATAGGGAAGCTTAGGAGATTGGGAACATAAAACTAAGTTAGGGACAATTTGACATGTTTATAGGAAAAGTAGAAGTGTTAAACTAGCCAAACTTGAATGAGAAACAGTATACAAAAATCTGATTCACAGCTATAGGCTCTTGCACACACCACAGGGATTGGGAGACAAGTCATGAAGTCTTCCTACAATCTACTCGATCTTATCAAGAAACCTTCAAGTCGTGCCTTCCATTATTAATTCCTATCATTAAATTTGGCAGAATGTTCCTTTGTGGTATATGTTCAACTAAATAATTATTAACCGTGAGTAGGCAATATTAGTGCAATATATCTTTTTCGCTTGGTATATAAAAATGTGGAAGATTTTTAAACCACGGTGTTTTAAACTACCGGTAATCTATTCATTCCAAAAATGGCACCGTGCCACTGACGTCATCACCTGACTAGTCACGTGTCTACCCAGGATGCCTTGCGGTTACCCATGATTCTCGCTGCCGACGATAGAAATGTCTCTCCGTGCAGTGCGCTGAGTATCTTTTTACTCGGTGTGTTTTTTTTTCTCTTCCTCCATTGTAGTGTAACGGGAATCAGTGTTGGAATTCGGTTACCAAATGGAATACTTAAAACGTCCACATGGAATAGCAGTGTTATAAAAAATGTACGATATTAGGTTCTAAATCCGCTTGGATCTGCCGGGTTTTCAAAGGAGAGGTAGCAGCCGTGCGCGGCTGTGCGTATGCGGCGTTCGGTGCTATCCACCGCTCCTCGCCATCATCCTAGCTGGCTTAACGACCCAAACCTAATGTCATGGGGTGTTTCAGTAACCCTAGTAATAAATCCAGGGATGCTGATGAGGACAGAAGGAGAAAAGAGACCAACAAAAAGATAGAAAAACAATTACAAAAAGATAAACAAGTGTACAGAGCCACGCACAGACTCTTACTATTAGGTTGGTATATACGGCAGAATGTAATTTTAAGCCTTGTTTACGTTTCGAGGCGGCCATTAAACGCATTTTTCTCGTTCTATAATGTACGTGTGTATTTGCTCTTGCCTGCTTCAAGGTGCCGGAGAATCTGGAAAAAGTACCATTGTGAAGCAAATGCGGATATTACACGTAGATGGCTTCAGTCCAGAGTAAGTTTAGGCCTATTTTTTTCGCAATTTTTCAGCCTCCTTCTATCCTCCCCCTACCATGTCCATGTATTAATTTGGCTTGTCATGTGTGTGTATATATTGGCTTGTGGGCACCACCAACCGGTAAGCTCAATAATCACTTTCTGCTTGCAAAATTTAGCAAATTGCAAGAGTGTACTAAGTAGGAATACCATTGTCGTGCTCGTAGAAATGTACGCGCAGGTTTGACCTATATATTCCTCCAAATGAGAGCAGTGAAAATGCCCATAACTGCACTCAGAAGTAGCTAAGTACACCTGAGTAGCATAGTACGCGACCTTTGTTACACCGCATATTTCAGTAAAAAACCAAAGCACATTCAGTGCAGAGCCTGGTTCACATTTTCCTAAACAGATTCATAACTACGTAATAGAAGCTAACGTTGTGTGCTCTTTGCCCCCATGGTTCAGCCGCTTGTAGGCGGATTGTGACGGTGCAATGCAAGCGGTTCTCCTAGCATTTCGGTGCAGGGGTGTATCCTTGCTCATAAAAAAGCGCCATCAGCCGCTCTTCTTGAATTCTTGTGAAAATGCACCTCTGAATGGCGCTTCCGGTGTACTTTTGAGTGTAAAAATAGAAAGTGATCTGCCAGCTAGAACTTCCTCCTCATCCTAAATAAAAAGCAAAACAAATGCCGTGCAGATTATGTACGCGAAGGATGGATTCTCGCTCGCCTACAAAATACAAGCAGCAGCACTAAAATATTGCCAGTTTTTGGGGTGGAAAATTGAGGGAATTTTTCGTGCATTTTCAACTGAAACTAAATTTGCTTTTCGGTTTAACGAGAACGTTGGCAGTCTGGCAATGCACCAAAACAGAAAATTGCTATATAGGGCTAGAACATTTGTACCACGTTTAATGATTAAAAACAGGCACATCACCTGAACCCCCCTCCTCCCTGCCAGTCTATTTACTAAGTTCAGAGGTTAGCCCTCAAACCCACTAACAATACAGAATAGCAAAAGCATCTGTGGATGATGCTGTAGGCCTATGTGTCTCACAAATTACTCAAGCACCTGGTTCTTTTTAAACCTTCAGTGTTGTGAAGAATTTTTTGTTTCAAAGTATTGCTCAGTGCATGTGCATATTCTATTAAATCAACTGTAAATGGCACGTAATTTTGAGCCCGATTTTAGAACAAAAATTTCTTCACGGCACAGCAACTTTAATACTAAGATAGCCTTCATCAATGAAAATACTTATATTAGATTCATTCCCAGGTTGTAATTGCAATTGAATGGCAGACTGGACTCAAATTAGACAATTGTTGGGGAGTAGGCTAGTCAATTTTGCTGGAAAATAAGTATGGTACGCTATAATTTCAAAACTACTGGTTGGTTGTTTCAAACAGAATTAATTCATACATCATAAACTAAACTTGTTAATCAATTGCTAGCAAGTTGATAGCTTAAATAAAATTGTTTGGTAAGGAATTAACCTACAATTACAACAACTGACCCAATGTTGGCTGGTGGTCCATTTAAAAAGTTGTACTTTCAAATAATGGCGCTGTTGTATCTGATGGCATAAATGTAGCCTACGCCTCTTACAGCAGTTACTTACAGTAGTGTACGTATGCATATGCATTGTCAGTGAAATAGACTTTCTGTTAAGTATTCAAGCTTTTTTCAAAAATTCCAGTAGACGACACAAATGACTTTGGTATGTATGGGTAGCACTGTGATATACTACAGGGAGTGCTAAAAGTCTGAAACATGAGCTGTATTTTTCCATTTTAATCCTAAGGGTTTAGAATTAAAACAAACAAACAAAAATTAAATAAGCCTATGCTGCGTCTAAATATTTAGAGAGAGGTGGTTTGTATAATTTATTTACGAACAAGATGGGCATCATCTGACTTTTGACATCCCATAAAACAAATCCTGTAGACCTACCGTTTAGGCCAAATTGTTAATGTGACCCCAGTGATGGTAACTAACATTGTAAGCTATTGGGATTTGTATATTTTGTTATTGTTACCGTACAAGTACATGTAAGTGGTAATATTAGCCAAGTTCACCTCTTTTCGAGATCCAGAAACGAAATTGGAATGACACTTCAAATCTGAAAACATGATCATATCATGCTTACCTCCCCCTTCCCCAGAATTGTACGTTACTCATGCAATAATTTGATTCCATTATTCATTATGGCATTGTTTGAAAATACTTGCCTAGGCCTACTATATTGTTTAAAATTCAACATATCCTAAAATGCACACTTTCCTTAAAATGCTGGGTAGGCCAATGCAGACATTCACAAACTATGGCCTTTAAAAATACCGGTACGTGTACCCTTCAAGGATTTCCATGAATTACCACCTTAAATTTTGACATGGACAGTGTAGGCCTGCATTATAGTTTTTTAACATAAAAAATAAATGCAGTTGTGCAATTTCTGACATGATATATACCAAAATTTAGGCCTAGATCTAATTTAAGTTGTCCCCCAGAGCCAGATATTTCGACTGCGAAATGCAGAATAATTGGTATGGGGTTAACCACATGCAGGAATTGAACCTGTGCCTTGTTAATCTTAATTTTAAAGGCAAGGGTGTTATCACTATTTTGAAAAATATATTTGCTCATAGGCCTACATGTATTGATTCTAAACGTGAGGAATTCTCTGTCTGTTTTAAATTTTACCAGGTCTAATAGTAGGCCCTACTGTAAGGTGATTCTCTTTCCTCTACATGTACTAACTTTACATGCTAAAATCATAGATTGGTTCAAAATGTAGCTCTACCCCCTTCCCCCCTCCCCCTCCTCCACACATGAATATCAAAAAATAATATAGGGCGTTTGTGAAGTAGTTTGATTGAGAAATAAAAATCCCTTACCAAAAATAATGAAAATGAAATTTTTTAAAAGGTCATGTAGGCCTACTAGGTTCACCTGTGGGATTAAAAGATGGATTCATACGATAAAATAGTTGCAAGGAATCCATAATATGTCACTGGTATGAACTAGAGCTTCACCTGAAATTGTGTGTAGCCTACATACAGTACCTTAATAGGCCTACTAATGTGTGAATTTGCACATAAGAAATTCACAAACCCATTCATAAAATTAAATTGTGAATTGTCATTTGCCTTTGAAATATTCTAGCTAATTTACAATGCCTAATAGGCCTACTTTTAAAAAAAATAAAACATAATAAATAGAATAATACAGATGTATGAAAGAAAATCTCGTAAGAGTCAATATGGGTTATCTGCTTATAAGTAAAACATACATTGAAAAGGTGGGCTAACCTATTAATTAGGCCTACGCTTGCTTATCTCTATCTCTCACCTTTGGATCGAACTTCAACCCAGTCTAGTTCGGATTTAAGCCTAAACACATTGTGCAAGAATGAATTTGATGTACAAGTAGTGGATGTATGATACCAAGCGGTTTTTTTCACAATAAAGCTGTTGCATATCAAGTTCGAATGAAATTTTTCACTATGATGGTTATCTGTTATTGGTAAACGATTTCTAATTATTGATATTGGCACATTCAATGTCCAACCTTTCAACTGACATTTGGCGTGATAACACTGAAGATGGAAGAGTGTGTGAAAGTATTTTATGTAGGCAGCAGATCTTCAACGAATTAAATTAAATTACAAGGCCTTATGTGTATCTAAAATTTAGTATTGAACCTGGCTCCTTCATAGTTCTTGCACAAATAGTAACAGTGGAACTAGTACGGTATACCTCCCATTTTGTTTTATTTTTATAATGGGTGCCTTGCCAAAACAAGCCTCCATGCATTATATATAGTTCATTTTGGGAGCCAGCACTCAATGTGATACAAAGGATAAGAGTAAACGTAAAAAAAACCAATCAGATAAATTTATATTGCTTGCATATAGGAAGACGTGCATGTACGATGAATAAACAGCTTTAGGTGCATTTGTGCAATGGCACACGTGACTTTTCAAAAATAATTGGAAACAACTATATCACAATTGCTAACCATGTAGGCCTAGCAAGTTGGCTGAAATAAGAAATATGGCAGACATCACAATTGGAAAGTATTAGAGATTGACCGACACTTTTGAAACAGTAATGTTCTCTATAAATTCATTAAAAAATTTACAGACAACGTGGGATTTGAACACAGGAGCTCCCAAATACGAGCCTACGTTTTCTTCCACGATGCGGTACCCTATTCGTTTGCATGCATGCATTGGAAATATAGGTGATCTGACTCTGGCAAACAAGTTATAAAGTAATTTTATGTCAAATTTCTAAAATAGGCTGCATAGACTTAGCTTGAGAAACTAGCAGTTTACTAACCAGACTATGCAACTTATTTCCTTAACTTATATGTCCTTTTATCTTTTAAATAACAAGCAAAAATCATCTGTCAGATATTTTGTTTCAGAAAATTCAGATTCATAATAAGACTTGGATGTCATTTAAAGTTCTTGTGCAAGATTAATATATGATTATGACAAATTTTATTAGAATCACAGTTTAATCATGTACATGTAGGCCTATAGTTTATATGTCGTTTTAATGTTTTCGGTGCTTTTTATCTTAAAATTTTTTAAATGAAATTTGCATTTGACAGCTAAGATAATCCTTGTCAGTACAGACTTTGACAGAGTTTATTAGTTTCCTATAATGATCGATTGCGCATCATTTTTTATCATGCATTTTTTGTAAGTATGACAATTTCATGTAAATGTTTTGATACATTGTCACTAACCAATACTGTATACGTTTTAAAGGGTAGGCCTACCTAGCAAAATTTGGATGATGATTTCACTGACCAAATTATGCATAGGCCTATTGGTTCTTTACTTTAATGCCGACCATTTACAGACTTTCAAATCACTGCCATGTGAATATGAAAGGCCAGTAATTACCCAAAGCTCATCGTTAAGTTAACCCCATGTGGTCAGTAAGTTCTGTTTTGACAGATAGAAGGTTCATTCTCGTTACTGGATTTGCAACGTATAGGAATGTAAGTTAGAAACTTAAAAGGTCAACTTGAATCCATCCATCAATTGATACATCAGTGTGTGTTATTATTATTTACAGGATTTATGTAATGATTAATTTTTTTTAGAAAAACTTGGGGAAAGAAAAAGAATTCCCTGACTTTCCAGCCTGGTATGCAATCGGTTTTGAAAATCTTATCTAGGGCCTACCATTGTCAGCCATGCAGTTATTTAGCAGATATAGGATATTTATTTGAGCCTGTGACTGTCAAAATGATTTTGAAACTAAAATCCCATGAGAAGGTGGTCAGAAAGGTCTGGGAATGTAATACATAACAGTTTGGAAACCATTCCACAGAGTGACTACTGAATGCTCCCTAAATTTTGACCATTAATTTCAGTGGGCAAAGTTTTATATGCAATGTAGGTTAAGATTAAAAATAACTGTGGTCTGATTAACCTTTAAATTGGCCACCAGGTGATAAATATGGTATGTGATAAGATTTGTCGAACTTTATATTGAATGATACTAATTTAAGGTGAAGCCATGATACGAGATCGTGGCTCAAAAGCCAATGGACAATTATCTGTATTAGTAGGGTAACTTGGGGAAAGGAGATACATTACTCTTTTTGCCTAAATTTCCCGTATCCCTGCTTGATTATATGCCACATTGTTTTTGCAATGGCATGGTGTAATTTACCATATCCATGGCTTAGACTTAGAGCCCAAATAGCGAATGAACCATGTTATAACGTGGCTCGATTGCTACTTGTCCCTAAGCCATCGATATAGCCTTCAATATTCTGCACGACCTAACCTAAAGGATTTCCCCATGATACCACAAATAATATTATTGTACACCATTAAGAGTGCCACCTGTTGGTAATTTTGAAGGCTTTGGTCTATTCATTCAGGCTAGAGCATGCTGATAAAAAAGCGCCACCTACAATATGCATGCAATGCATAGCAGGTAGAGGTTAGTGCTATGCCTCAAGCTAGGTTATGATATTACATATAAGAAAATTCTGCACCAAACTAAAGACTCAGAATGGTTTCTTTAAAAATCTATGAAAGTTTGTCTGAATGGTACAGATAGTTTTTTCCGAAAGTTGTCACAAAGCTTATGCAGCATGAGAGCTGGTTACACTACGAGAAAGCGTGATTATATCATAAATTATCATCAGACTACTGAAACGTTACTTTTACTCCCTCTTCCTGAACTTAATGCAGTTATTGGTACTTTATGGAGTACAGGCTTTATAAAGTGCTGAGAGAAGCTTAGCTATTTGTTGAATGTTGAAAACACACACTAGACCACAATCATGGTCCATACTCAGTCACCAATTGTGCAATGCTATTGTTATCTGTGAGCAAATCGGTCATTTCAGGCAAGGATGTACAACACATTTAACCCTTTAGTGCAATTTAGCAACTGGGCTGTAATATGGCATCATAACACAAATTATTTTGCCAACAGCAAGGATTTCTGAATTAAAAATAAATATTGGCCATGCATAACATATACGGTATTAACTTGATAAACTTACACTTGTACACCACCAAAATAAAAATTTATAGGATTAATTCAAATGTGCTTGTGTGAATCCATAGCACAAATACGGTACCCATTATAGCATAATATACATGTGCCTGCATCTGATGAAGATTGATCGAATCTTGTTTTCAGGCATATGTTTGAGGTTTTTTGGGTGTCTGGGAGGGGAGGGGGTGCCCTCATATATATTTTTAACCAATCCTTAAAATTGTTTGATGTGATTGTTATTGTAATTTCTTGATATCCCGGTAATAAAATGTAGGCTTATGGAATTTCCTAAAATTGCTTATGCATCACACATTATGTGTTGCATGGTGTAACTATATGATAAGCTTCTGTAGCTCAGTGTGGTCTACTTTATGATATGAAAAGAAAATTGAGACAATTTTTAAAATAATGGCATAGATTCATGTTTTATTTTATTATTCTTCACTAGGCCCTACCTTGCTTATGATTTTTTTTTCTTTTAGAAGAAATCTGAATTTTGTTGAAAACAACAACTGATATTTGCATGTTGAAAGTATGTGCAGTCCATGATAAGGACATGAAATGTGTTATTTACGACTGCTTTTATGTACGGTACCTACCAAAACTAAACTTTGATATTTTCAGAATCGAAATCCCATTTCATCCTACTATGTTAAATCAGCCATTATAGTTTTAGGAAAAGTGTTCATAATATCTAAGGTTAATCGTTTAAGCAATCAGCATGCAGGGTTCATCAATCTGAGTTTATGTCTAGTTAGCGCCTGACAAGGGGACCCGGGCCCCCTATAAATCTTTTTTTTTTGGAGGGTATATGCGGTTGTGGCCGACTTTGGGGGTACTGCCCCAGCATTCGCCTGGAAGGACCACAGAAACCATGGGCAAGGCAGCCGACCATGGAAATAGAACCCAGGTCGCCCGAATGCTAGGCGGGTGTGTTAACCACTTGACCACCGTGGCTCGGTACAAAGCCAAACAGAGATTGAGAGTCAGCCTAGGAGTATCCCGGCCCCCTCCGAGGCCAAGTTTGCATATAGACCCTGTTTACAGTACATAAGGACATTTATGCTAAAATTTTAATACTGCACTCTGATGTGATGACTAGGGAGGAAGGGTATAGAGGCAGGAGTGCTGACCACTTGACCACCAAGGCTCGATGGAAAGGCCTATCAGGATTCCCAAAGGCATTCAAGCCTGTATTTTCTGTTTTATGTACATTGTATTCTAAGTAGCATAAAGAATGGGTTTGTTTGCAGTTTTGAAAATTTAATTGAATGATACGTTCGTATATGGAATTCAGTTAATAGGACATACAGCATAAGACCTACTTTTGAAGCTATTCTGTAGTTATATTGTTTGTAATTATGTATAGGCCTACATGCAGTTCCATATCTATAGGCCTAATGACTTTAGTTTTTTGATGATTTTGTGCTTCTCAAATCATTTGAAATCATGACATAAGATTAAGGCTATATTGTTTAACTATAGACCTATCAGCATCCCTGACATTATTGTGTTCTTGGCTGTGTACATGTTTTTGACATCACTGCAACTGCTCTACATTATAGATTTGAGGCAAAAAGTGCAATGCATTTAAAAATTCTCGGCATGTACTGAAAGTCACATTTGTTGCAAAAAGGAAATTCTCATTTTTTATAAGCAGATCTTTTTATAGCTGCGTTTCAATAATAGCAACCAATCAAATCTTGTTCCGGAATTTAAGATTATGTTTTCGGCCTATATACATTTTTAATCTTACACATAGGGATGGGATCTCGTTTACACAACAAATGCTCACGCCCACAGATTTCAATTGCCTTAAGTGTCTCCTAGACGTGAATCCATGGTTCAAAACTAAATAGGAAACCGCAACGACGTTTTCCTTTTAAAATATACTAAGAAGATTATTGATTAATTGTATATATTTTTTTCTTCATTCGTATCGTCTGTTCTACCATCATATATAAACTAAACTGTCATACTTTTCCATTTAATAGATCAATAATAAGGTTAAAAATAGACTGTTCCCAATAAATGTAGACCTTATGCATACAACATCACTTGACACAATAGGGAGCATTGTAGCAGGGGATCACAAATGTATATAGGGTACCACTGTAATAACTATAGGCTAGGAAGAGAAAGTGATAAGCGGTCAATGGTTGACCAACGTCTGAAAGTCAAACTGACCATGATAAGAGCATATAAACAGAACCCTCTTTGGACATGTTCTGTTATTAAATGGAATCTATAGCCAATTCTTGAACATCCAAATTGAAATTTTACAATATGACGTCATTATTTAGCTAAAAAATGGGAGAAGTTATGGAATTATACCTGATTTTCTTTTACCATTATTTTCTACCGAGGCAACGTTTTGCGCATAAGCGCGCCATGTTGAAGGCACTACAAACGTTTGAGCTATGAGCGGTGGTCCCTCCTCTCGGGGCTAAGCTTACAAAAATTATAATATTTTGAACAGCAATTTTACTGTCGAAATTTCTGGTTCTGGAAGAGGGGCTTTAGTCGTAGACAGTGTGTAACCTTGATTCCATTAACAGTGCCCTTGCCTGTCATCCCCTTATTAAACCATGATTAAAATTTTAAAAAATGCATACTTATAACCTTTAAGCGAAGGACATATTTGGAAACCACTCAGTAAAATCAATCTTGGAGACATTTGTAACACTTACCATGTGCTAAGCCAAACAAATTACAAATGATCAAAAACTGATGATATGATTACCATTATAGGCTACTTGTATATAGTTGAACAGTCTTATATTATAAGTAGCTATGTCTGTCTGTATGACCAGGCGAAGCCCATATTCGAACGAAAACGGGCAAGCATATATATTTAAATAGCAGTGTTGGTTCCTATATATTGGAGACATCAAATTCATTAGTACTATAGTGAAACCGAGCAAAAGAACTGCGTAAATATCCATTGACTTATAATTGCCAGTAATGGGATATTTACGCCGTTCTTTTGCTCGGTTTCACTATAACAAAGAAATTCACAAATCCCATCTGCCAAATTTTGAATTGGGGACTGCCTTAAAGCCCTCCTCCCCTCCCGGGTTTTATGCCAGTACATGTACTGTTATAGTTGGTTCAAATAATTTTTGGCCCTGGGACTGCCAGCTAGCGTCAGGTTTTATTTTCATCGACTGACGGCGTAATCGACATGACAGAAAATCTTACCTCTATCTGAGTGAGGTCACGCCACAAATTTCAGAAATCCTTACATCTGATGAGAGTTATGACGTCCGCGATTGCAGCAAAACGAAAATGGCGGCGGCATTTTCCAAATGCATTATATGCCACGCCATCTACATCTAGACAAATCGTTCTCATAGGCCCTAATGGGTGCAGATATTTTAATTTTTGACGGGTTAGGAAGCTCTGAAGGGGACTAGCCAGACAAGTACATTTCTTATAAGATTTCTCTAATGCTGGACACTACTGCATCCGGGTGAGTGACGTCACACTGACATGCCAGGCGTTTACAGCAAGTTTCTAAGTAAGATTTCTTGCATGCCGATTAAGCCTTGAGTTTCCTTCCATGAGGGCTTCCATTGGCTCTCATGAGCGCTAGGCAAACTGCAGGTCAGGATTTGCCGTAAGTAATATCTTATATGATGGTGTACTTAAATCTGACCAATGAGGTTAAGTGATCAACTTATGCAGGGTTTGCAGCATATATTATTTGAATTAAAATCTTGATGTCTGAATTTAGAAGGATTGACAAAGTCTCAACATATAATGATCAAGCTAATAAAACAGGGCCCATTTCCAATTTATTGGTGCATATTCAAGTGATGACGTTTGAAGGTCAGTTTTTCCAATCTACCTGTGGCGGGCAGGCTTGTGTTCAGCTGATGGGCAAAAAATTGAGGAATTTGTTGCTAAAGAATCAGGGACGATCGGTTGCTTGTATTTAAAAAAGCGCAGGTTGGGGATTCCCATTCAGAGAATCTGTTGAATAATGCTGTACACGAATTTTAGTGTATAATAATAGCACTTTTATTGCATAGCTTGCAGAAAATTAAGTCAGCAATTTTAATAATAACTCTGGCGATGCACATGGAATTATTTTAAAAAAAATTTACTGTGTACAGAATCTGTATTGATGATCAGATAATTATATACAAGCAAACAAACTGCGAGTGAAACACCAACGACTGTTATAGAGCCTTCCAGCCTGAATCCAGAGTTGATTCAGAGTCATGTTTTGGAGGGATACAATTTTTTTGGGGGGGAGGGAAGCGAGACTTTCCCGTCTATCCTTAGTACTGGATCTGCGCGTCGTGACGTTACATTGGTTTGGCTATAGGCCCCCCTCCCCCATGTCACACATTATTTGGAAAGTAAGAGGGGCACTTGACAATCGAAGGGTTGAGATCAATAAGGGCTTGAGTTCAAAAAAATTTTCCCACTGATAACTTTTTTATAAATAGATCACTTCAGGAAAGGAATATTAAAAATTCCAGTCTTAGTAGATCCCTATGATTTAGAAGAAAGCTCCTTGGAAAATTTCCACTTTCTAGGGCCAGCAGTTGAGACTGGGCAAATGTGAGTCAGTCAGTCAATATAAGTTATGCTGTTAACATTCTGGTAGCAGTCTTGAAAATAGGACAGAAGAATCAAAATACAAGGGTATCTCTA
>JAQIXP010001169.1:0-19778 GCA_034700285.1 Proteroiulus fuscus | reverse complement strand
GATGGGGTTTGATTTTTTGGAAAGCTTATTTAATTTACTGCAAAATGTATAAGTTAGATTTTGTTATTACGTGCATTTTATATTTAGTTATCAAATTTCAAAGTATACCGCTAATTTTTTCGTTACATTTTGCCCGATTGTACGGCTCACGGGGCAGATTAACAAAAAAAAAAATGCATCAAGTTTTAGTAAATTTAATTGTCCTTCATAAAAAATCAAACCCCGTCAATATATGTTTAGCCATTATTGATTAATTTGTACCAGTACTTAACATGGAGTTTTCCATAGGAGCATGCATTTTGTTGATAGTGTGGACAGCCCCCTTAAGGGTGAATTGAGTTTTTTGCAAAATACAAAGGCGGCGACATTTTACCATTTTTTTGTGGATATGATTGGCGCCATCTAGTGGTTACATTTGTTTGATTTAAAGCATTGAAAGTGAAAGTTAGTTTGTTTTTGCTTCATTTTTTCTTAATGGAATATCATTGTTACTTAAGTAACGAATATTATCAATAGAGGGTGAATTTGGATCCTGTTTGGCTATATAGTTGGCTTGCGTTTTGAGCTGATGGTTATTGCTGACTAAGCGTTATGGAGTTCTTGCAAACCTTGAAAAGTCAGGGAAAAGAATTTTGACAGGTAAAGTCAAGGGAAATCCCAAAATGGCCGTGTAGGTCATGGACTATCAGAGAAATTGTAAGGCCAAACTATATTTTATTTTAAATTTAATAACATATTTTCTGATAATTTTCTCCAAATATTTCAATTAATTTTTACTGGTTTACAGATTCTTCAACAGTTTCAGAAAATTTTTATTTTGGTCAGGGAAATTGTTTTTAGTCTTGGCAGGTCAGGACATCTTATCTACAGATTTTTGTATTAACCCTGTATTTACTTAAAATGAATCATTTACCAAAAATCAAGAATATTAATGTCAATGGCACACAATATAAAAAATATCCCAATTTCAGTAAAAAAAAAAAAAGTAGTTGATTTTAATGAGAAAATAATCGAACCATTGATTTGTTACATGGCTGAAATCTTTGAAATTCATCTTAACATGTGACAAATGCAAATCGGTTCAGACTTCATGCATGAACATAATAATTGTGCAAAGTGTTCTTGGGTCTTAGATAATTCCTATAATTTTCTGAATAATTTATCAAACTGTCTGTGGCTTAACGTGATGAATGCATCCAACTCCATTGGCACAGCCATTAATTAAAACAACTCACTTAATTCTTGAATCACTTAACTGATGACAATTATGAAAGCAATTTATCATTGCATTATGCGTTGTATAACAGAGAAAAAAAAAGGGTTTGGCAGAATTTATTACAAAAAATATAACATTGTTATATATGCTTCGGCATTGCTGATAAGTAAAGAAAAATGACAGAAGTTTATTATATTTCACAGTGGCTTAACATACTGACTTAGGGGATTATAGCTCTTACTTGGTCAGCCGTAACCCTTGACTCATTGTAACTCCATCATGGACATCATGTCCATTTAGTACTTTAAAGTCAGGAAATGAAAAATAGAGAAAATCAAGAAAAGGCACTTAAACTCTAAATTTTTGACTTAGGGGATTATAACTTACTTGGTCAGCAGTAACCCTTGGCTCATTGTAACTCCATCATGGACATCATGTTTATTTAGTAGGCCTACTTTTAAGTCCGGAAATGAAAAATAGAGAAAATCAAAAAAAGGCACTTAAATTCTAAATTTTTGACTTAGGGGATTATAACTCTTACTTGGTCAGCAGTAACCATTGGCTCATTGTAACTCCATCATGGACTGGTCATGTTACAATTTAGTAGGCCTACCCAAAAGTCAGGCAATTGAAAAAAATAAGAGATGTGCACAGGGCCGTTGGAAATGTTTCTTTGTGGGGGTGGGGGGGCGAGCTACCCCTAGGGCTGCACCCAGAAATCCATATGGGGGGCCTAGACTAAAAAAAATGTTCCAAAATATTTGACAGTTGGTAAAAATTAAAATTGTTGTACATCATTGCAAAAATTGACTCAAAATGGCGCCACAAGCGATTTATTTTGCAAAAAAACACTCAAAAATTGTCTAAAAATAACCAAAAATGCCTATTTTGCCATTTTATTTAGCGATGCCACCCCCATTTGATTCTAGGAGGGGCGATTCGCCCCTCTCCCCTACCCCATACTTCTGACGCCCCTGGATGTGCATGTAAATTAGTTATCGTATTGAATAAAAATAATGCAAAAAAAATGAGCAAACATTGTTAGTTCGCTACTCTGTCTCGAGAAATTTTTAAAAGATAAACTAAGGAATGGTACCATTCGCTACTTCTAACTTTTAGAAATGATACCTTGTTGGATATTCGCTACTGTTCTCTTTAAAAATTATTAGTTAAATTAATTTCTGTAACTTTTAGGTTCATTAGGGACACTTTCAGAATAACAATGCATGGTTCAATTATCTCATTTTTGACAAATTGGCTTATTCGCTACTTCTAAATTGAGCCATCGATATTTTCTTGGGGTTTTTAGCTGTGTCTAAGCTTGTAGTTTCTGGTTAGAAAAAAAAAAGACAACTTGAGATAAACTCTTATTTGAATATCTTTACTTTGCAAGCTGAAAATTTCCCCACCAGAATGTGACAATAGGATGAGTGTAAGATTTCTGGTTTCCTTACATCTTTTGTTGAGTATGGTTTCTTACATCTTTTCTCAAGTGCTCAAGCTCGATTTCAAAAAAAACGATAAGAAAGCTGCTCTGGAGCGGAGAAATTGAGCAGAATATATTTGATGCAAAATCTAATTTTCAATGCTGCAACAGGTCTTATGTATATATGCTATTGGCAGCTTGTATTTGCTCAAAGTATTTGTACAATTTGTCCCCAAAAAATTTCTATGGTATACAAAAATAATGAAAATGGATGAAAATATATACACCTACAACATTTGGCTTATTAAAAAAAAATCTATAATATATTTTTGCATAAAAAAATTTAGTATAAATATACTTTTCTTGTTAAAAGACTTGGTTTTATCATAAATTATTCATGAAATTTAGTAAAAATTAGGACGAAAATTTTAGTGTTTTGTAAATTTATTAATGAAAAGTTAACAATAAAATTGTTAATGTTCTATCTCAGTAATCTCTGAACTAAAATCTCAAAACTTTTAGCGCCATCTGTTGGTCATATGAAAAAGTTTCATCATTGGAAGCTTTCCATTTTGACTTCGCTTTTTGACAATAAATATATTACAAAAAGAATATTTCAAAAGGTCATTTTTTAATTTCAATATGGTGAAAATTTTCTGAGATTTTCAGTGTAATGCACATTTGGTGGCGCTTTTGGTGATAAAAGGGGATGCCATCGCTGGCTAATGGTGAATGGGTAATGTTTTTTTTAAGTTTTTGAAAAATGATTTTACAAAATATTCAAAATATTTAGAGAAATATTCAAAATCTTTAGAAAAATATTCAGTCTTTAGAAAAATATTCAAAATCTTTAGAAAAATATTCAAAATCTTTAGAAAAATATTCAAAATATCTGGAAAATTATTCAAAATATCTGGAAAAATATTTAAAATATCTGGAAAAATATTCAAAATCTTTAGAAAAATATTCAAAATCTTTAGAAAAATATTCAAAATCTTTAGAAAAATATTCAAAATATCTAGAAAAATATTTGAGAATATCTAGAAAGATATTTAAAATATTTAGAGAAATATTCATAATATCTAGAAAGATATTCAGAATCTTTATATAGAAAAATATTCAAAATCTTTAGAAAAATCTTCAAAATCTTTAGAAAAATCTTCAAAATCTTTAGAAAAATCTTCAAAATCTTTAGAAAAATATTCAAAATATCGAGGAAAGTATTCAAAATATCGAGAAAAATATTCAGAATATCTGGAAAGATATTCAAAATATTAAGAAAATTATTTTGCAAAATAATTAGTAGACCTACATATAAAAAAAATAATTAAATTAATTTTTTGAAATAAAATTAATAAATATTTGCATGAATGTTTTTTTTAATGTGTTATGAAACTTTTATTTTCAACTAACTTCTTAGTGTCAAAATTAGTTTGAAAAGTCGCAAATAAAATTTACATTTATAAAAAAAGAATACTGAAATTGTCGCTATATTTTGCATTTGCAAATTAAGACATTTGATTAACCAATTAACTGCCATCAAATTATAATTGCACAACGTGACAACCGTAATGAAGTGGAATATGAAGCTTGGCAACAATTTATGCAAAAATGAAAAATTTTATATGCATGCAAAATTTATATTTTGATATTTTGAAGTTAAAATAATGCTTCATATTTGCGATAAAAACTGTTGAAAAAAATATTTGACAGCATAATAAAATAACACACTTCAGAGGCTTAATAGTCACTTTAATAGACCATGTTTTATCGTGTAATGGATTTTTCAGTTTCGTATAATGTCTGCACAGACGTTTATTTGCATTTATTTAAATATATTGAAATGATATGTGCTTGTATAAACAATCATTTGAATTCAATTTTAATTAATTCCATTATACTAATGATATGAATCATTGTGATTCCTATTTTCAAACCAGTTTTTTTTTCATTTATATTTGTGAAAACTGTGTACTTAAGCATATATATATATTTCAAATGTAACATTATACGTCTTATAGTTCCAATTATGGAAGATATAGATTTCTTATATTGCTATAGAAATACAATAAAAAATGTTGCGTGCTCATGCATAATTGAAATCCATTATAAAAGATTTAGAAAAGAATTGAAATGTTCGTTTCTTTTATGCTAATGCTATTACTATTGCCTGTTGGATATGCTAATCCTGCTTATTAAATATCGATGTGGATTTGGGAAAAGATAACAATTTTCTAACTTAGCAAAAATTTAATAACTACAGAGAGATAGATTGTAAAGTGCTTGTTGAGCCAAAATGTAAACAAACTCGTTGAAAATAATATAGCATGTATTATTCAATGAATGTTTCATTGTAACCATCTTGGGTAACTGTATTTATCCAGTGTGACAAGTAAATGTACCGAATTTTACAGAAAATATTGGAAGTTTAGGGTTTAGGGAAAGTTTTTTTTAAAAAAAAGGGAATTAATAATAAATAATTACAAGCAAAGTTAAGCATATTGCACATCTCACTTACCATAAATGAGAAATCACTGATTTTAAGTAAAACATGGACGGCGCCATATTGCCCACTAGTGGTGCATAGTGAGAGAAAGGAGTACTATTCACAATTGGCTGCTGCTAGCACGATCTAGTAGTAGCCATGATAACTTTTTCCATTAAAAAAACCTTGATTGGCTTCATATTTTATCAATGCGATCGGATTGATGCTTGCAATATTCATATTTATCATTGACCGTATTGCGCCTCCTGGGGGGAAATTCATCCTCATGATATTCTTAAACCTGACTCCGGGGGCGCTCATTTTACGACTACCCTGCCACCTGCAGGAAAAACTATAGCTCCAGGTTTTACGGTTTGAGAATCATCCAGTAGGCTTGTAGCATGGTAAATTGTGCCACCTGTAGGACCTATTGTACAACCATATTTCTTCGTCAATCACGGTCAACGAGCTAGCAGTTAGATTCCATAGATTCCCAAGATGGCTGACATAATTAGCCAATGCAAAACAAGATTTTAGAGTTAAATTCCTAAAAAAAATTCAAATGTTAGAGAAATTTCTAATATACCAAAATTTAGAAAATTTATTCAGCTAAAACATTGTCAAATCGCTTTTTGCGTAAATTAAATGGTTATTTTGTAATATTTTTTTCACGTGAGTTGGTCAATTTTCCATTGTAATTTTAATGCATTTACATATTTTTTAGAAAAAGGAATAATAATTTGGAAAAAATTCTTTCACTAAGTACTAGATCTGATAGTTTTCTACATTTTGGTATTTTAGCTTTCTTTCTACTACATGTACGTAAGAAACTATGGTAAGAATGGTATTAGCTGGTCAATACGTACATTACATATACATAACGGCTTCAAAATAAACAATTTCACAATTTCACCAACAGAGAGTGCCTAAGTCTGTTACGTAACAGGTATGTAACGGTTATGGAAATTGATGATTTTTTTCATGGAAAACCCTGGAACTCGGGAAATTTCGTTTTTCAAAGCTTTGTAGGACCCTGAGGCATGTTTTGCATGAATTTCAAATAACCAGAGAAGGCATGTTACGAGTCTATATATTCCCTTGCATGCTTGCGATCACTGATAACATGATTTGCTTTGTGAAGTGCACTTTGTGCTGTCTTTTAACAAAACGTTCTTGTGACAAATTGGAATCAAACCCAATACTGCTTTTTTTTGTAATTCCAATCGAAAGTTGATTGAGTTTTCTTTTTTCTTTTTCTTTTGTATTTAAGATGATGATGCATCTTGCAACAACTTTCTGCCAATTGCAGGAAAACGCTTATAAAGTTGTCACACCGAACAATGCAATCTTGCCATTTTTCTATTGTTCTTGTTTGAGCAGAGGAATTGTGCATGAAAAATAGGAGGAAAAAAGAAATTAATTAAGCCTCTTGTGTGTTTTGTATATAGACAAATACCAATCAATGTGTATACGGCAACTATATAGATTGAGCTGTAACCCTTAAAGATTTCTAAATTCATAAATAAATGAAACAGACTCCTCGAAATGACTCCTACAATACGCCATTTTACAAAAAGAACACAAATTTCAATGCATTGCTTTGGAGATGTAGGTAAATGCGAGTTGATGTTCATTCAGCATAGATGGCACCATAAGTCTATGGCAAATAGCATGGGCGGCCATAGGCCTATTGACTTAAGAGTTAGTATGGGATTGTTCATCTATATGCTCTTTTTCTGTCATTATTATTATTAATCTTGTTGTATTTGGTGATGTTCAACTTGCTTGACGTTGAATTATTGCTTTTTAAGAAACCAGTTTGTGATGCATATTAAGTAGCAGCTGCCTATACAAGCTCATGTAATATTGCATAAAAATTGCTAAAGTTAACCTTTTAAATGCTAAATGATGTAGGCAGTCTTTGACAAACAGAAGTGGAAACAATTGAAATATTGAAACAATTTGCCCTTTTTCACTGTGTTATTGATCAGCTTTAAAGTTTTAGAATTATGCGCCACCTCGAGGCTAGATTTGTAAACTTTTATGTTGGCATGATAATGTTTAAGGGAAAGTCAAGTGCTTTTTAAAAGTTAAGCATTAAAACAAAACTCACAAAGAAAGTAATAATATTGGAATTAAACTTACTGTTAATGAGAAATCATAATTTTTAAGAAAAACATGGGCAGCACCATTGCTTGATATCTCAGGTATACCTGAATGGTATAATCTCAGAAATTTCGGCGCCATCTGTTGGCAATAGAAGAAAGCGTCAGCATTGGAATCATTCTAAAAATGGTTTTGTGTTTTCTGAAGAATCTAGAATTAGCCGTAATCGGCATGCAAGAAACAAATCTTACCTCTGAAGCGAAGTAACGTCACACATTTCTGTTCTAATTGCTGTCATGCCGTATGAAAGAGTGAGGTAACGTTTGCTATAATCAATCGCTGCCTTAAAATGTTGTTATAAAGCGTTGCATGATGGGTACATCCATTCGTTTGTAAAGAAAATAACGATACCATTTTCTCAATGCATCGTAAGCCACGCCCTTTACAGCATGGTCCATGCTTTACTGCAATAAAATCGTTCGCATTGGGCCTAATGGGTGCAGCCATTTTACTTGCTTACGGGTTAGGGTGCATTTATGTAAGCAGCTGAGAGCGGGAAAGTTGCAGCTCAAAGCTGATAGCGTTTGCCGTTGAATTTGTATGGTAAAAACAACGCTATAAGCTTTGAGCCGCAGCTTTCCCGCTCTCAGCTGCTTACATAACCGCACCCTTAGTCAGCTTTGGAGGTGACTAACTAGCAGAAGACATTTCTTGTAAGATATTTATAATGGCGGGCATGACAGCATCCGGTTTTGTGACGTCAGACTGGCATGCCGGACGTTCACGCTAGTTTTTCGTAAGATTTCTTGCATGCCGATTACGGCTATTGACTGAGCAGATTCTGTTGCAGAATTCTGCCTGCATCCAACCAATAGGAAGCTAGCTTTTCGTCAGCACTATAGCCTCTCCCGTTTTGTAATTTACTGATCTTGTCAAAAGATGGTGCACCTATACACAACAGCATTTCATCAGGAACCCCAGAAGTACTCCCATAAAGCACCATTTGCCAAAAAAAAAAAACGCAATTTTTGATCATTTTAGTATTTTTTATAGATAGCGATGGCAACTAACATTGGCCGCCATTTTAGTATGGTCTAAACTTGAGTTTAAATCTTTTCAACACAGATGGCGCTTTACTGGTTATTCTTTTTGTTTTCTGTATGCAGATTCTGCTCAGTTGATTGAGTTTTAATACTTTTCAACACAGATGGCGCTTTACTTGTTATTCTTTTTTAGATTTCTAGCTGTATGCAGCTTCTGCTCAGTTGATTGAGTTTAAATCTTTTCAACACAGATGGTGCTTTACTTGTTATTCTTTTTTAGTTTTCTGTATGCTGATTCTGCTCAGTTGATTGAGTTTTAATTCTTTTCAACACAGATGGCGCTTTACTTGTTATTCTTTTTTAGTTTTCTAGCTGTATGCAGCTTCTGCTCAGTTGATTGAGTTTAAATCTTTTCAACACAGATGGCGCTTTACTTGTTATTCTTTTTTAGTTTTCTGTATGCTGATTCTGCTCAGTTGATTGAGTTTTAATTCTTTTCAACACAGATGGCGCTTTACTTGTTATTCTTTTTTAGTTTTCTAGCTGTATGCAGCTTCTGCTCAGTTGATTGAGTTTAAATCTTTTCAACACAGATGGCGCTTTACTTGTTATTCTTTTTTAGTTTTCTGTATGCAGATTCTGCTCAGTTGATTGAGTTTTAATTCTTTTCAACACAGATGGCGCTTTACTTGTTATTCTTTTTTTTTGTTTTCTAGCTGTATGCAGCTTCTGCTCAGTTGATTGAGTTTAAATCTTTTCAACACAGATGGCGCTTTACTTGTTATTCTTTTTTAGTTTTCTGTATGCAGATTCTGCTCAGTTGATTGAGTTTTAATTCTTTTCAACACAGATGGCGCTTTACTTGTTATTCTTTTTTTTTGTTTTCTAGCTGTATGCAGCTTCTGCTCAGTTGATTGAGTTTAAATCTTTTCAATACAGATGGCGCTTTACTTTTTATTCTTTTTTAGTTTCCTGTATGCAGATTCTGCTCAGTTGATTGAGTTTAAATCTTTTCAACACAGATGGCGCTTTACTTGTTATTCTTTTTTAGTTTTCTGTATATGCAGATTCTGCTTCAGTTGATTGTCATCATGCTTGTTGGCCACTTTATTATGTGTTTTTTATGTGAGATTTGACCATGTGATATCCTATTACATTGCAAAAAATTCTCTCACAAAGTATGACACATATCCTAACTCTTTACTCACAGTAAATGGCCATTGACACGTATATACTGTCCTGAATGTAACTTTAGATTTGAAAGGGCAGTGCTATACGTTTCATCTGCCAATATGTCTTGTATTGGCCGTTAGTTATTCGAAACACTTTTGACTATAAAATGCTGGCAGGCATCCAATTGCCATTGAATTTGACATGCTGCTTTTTGCACATAATCTGCTCTGGCAGGTTTCAAGATGGCTGACACCCCTTTTTTATTTTGCTGGAGGACTCTGGGGAAAAAGATAAGGGGTCCTCCTGTACGTGTCATTGGAAGGCTTAAAAGCAAACTTAAGATGGCCTATGTTGAAACATGACATTTTTATATCCTACTCAAAATGGTCTTGAAATTGTTTTGAAAGTTTCAAATCTCGCCATGTACATGCATGCAAAAAATTGATGTTGACCTCCATTGGGGGATTGCATATCTTATTTAAAGGATCCTATATGACATTTTTCTAAAAAAAATAAATATATGAATTTTTCCAAAAAAAATTGAAGATATTAGGAGTATACTTTCCCCAATATTGGGTCTAATGCATTAGTTTCTTCCAAAATATAGGAATATTATAATTTCTTATAGAATGATGGAATATGATAGTACTCTTCTTTTCCTGAATATAATGATATTTTAGAATTGATTTTTGCACAATTATGTTATCGGATCTATTGCATGAATATTGTTCCAAGCTGTAGGAATATTATAGGAAAATTTCTTTCAAATTTAGAAAATATAGTTAGGAATTTTTGTTATCAAAAGATGGAATATTACATATAGAAATTCTTTACAGAAAGATATAAATATTATAGGAATTCTTTCCCAAAACTAGAGGAATTTCCTCTCAAACTACAGGAATAGTTTAGGGTTTTTTTTCCCCAAAATATTATATATGAATTTTTTTTCAAGAATATAGGGTCTATTGAATGAATTTTCTTCTAAAGATACATATATATGGATTATTATAGGAATTCTTCTTTAGATTTATAGGTAGGGCTATTTTAGGAATTATTTCTTTAAAAATGTTCTATTATATTCATTCTCTTCTAAAACATATATAGGAATTTTCTTTATAAGATGAAATATTTTTGGAATTCGTTCCAGGAAGATATATATATATACGTGTAGTAATAGTATAGGAATTCTTATATAGGAATATTATAGGAATTCTTATATAGGGATATTATAGGAATTCTTATAGGAATATAATAGGAATTCTTGTAGAAATATCATAGGAATTCTTATAGGAATATTATTATAGGAATTCTTACATGAATAGTATAGGAATTGTCATAGGAATAGTATAGGAATTCTTAAAGTAATATACATGTAATAGGAATTCTTGTAGAAATATCGTAGGAATTCTTGTAGAAATATCATAGGAATTCTTATAGGAATATTATAGGAATTCTTATATGAATAGTATAGAAATTGTCATAGGAATAGTATAGGAATTCTTATAGTAATATCATTAAAGAATTCTTATAGGAATATCATAGAAGAATTGTTATAGGAATATCATAGAAGAATTCTTATAGGAATATCATAGGAATTCTTATAGGAATATTATAAATTTTTTTTTTTCAAAATATGAGAATATTTAGGAATTTTCCTCATATTTGGAGATATACACCGTATTTTAGAATTTTTTTTCCCATAAATATATTGTATATAGTGTATGAATTTTCTTCCAGAATGTATGAATATTATAGGAATTTATTTTCAAAAGTGGGGATATGATAGAAATTCTCTCCCAAATTAAGGAAGAACCATTTTAGGAATTTATTTTCACAAAATAAATGGAGTAGTATGTGCATGTAAATTTGTTTCCTCAAAAGTTAGAATATTTTAGGAAATTTTTTCCAGAAAGCTATTTAAGATATTTTTTTTACAATAATTTGGAATATTGTGATTTTTAGGTCCAATAATTAATTGGCTTAAGAATTAGAATTCTTTTTCTGTGAATTTTCAGCGACATTTATGCAAATCATTCTGTAATTTTTCAAGATTTTTACTGAATTTTATTCAAATCTTGTGAAAACCAGGGGAGTTCTCGTACATTTGCATGAACAACTGAATCCATTCATTTTCTATGGTAAATATTATAACAAGAATCTTCCATCCCCCTTAATACAATTGCTATACTGTAAGAGGTCAGGATGATATCCGCGTAAATATAGATAGAGAATATTGAATCTATTTTTAGAAATAGCTACGGCGCTTTTATGAGAGATGGGGGGCCGCGGGGGGAGGGGGGAGGGAAAGAGGAAGGGAAATGATGGGGGAGTGATGATGCAATAAAATAGATACATATTGCTCTTCCTAACTGCTGCAGAATTATTAAGGATACTGAGCTCTTGGGCTTCAATCGATTTTTTTGTGGGGGGCGAGAAGGGGGAGGGGGGGGTCAAAATATGGAAACCGGAAATGGGAAAGGAATTTGTTCACACTTACTGGAATTGCCGGATTATTACCTTGGACAGTACTGTAATACACACTGACTCATATATTTGGTACACTATATTCAATAAGTCATGCTGCAGTCCAATGTGAAAATATATCGATGGCTTAATTCAGAAGTAGCGAATAAGCCAAAAGTTGCTTTTAGATAATACCGTTTTTCTGCAAAAAAGGTATAATATATTTTATAGGGAATGTGCTCATTTTTGTTAAATAATTAAATTAATAAATTAATTAAGTAATTTGAGAAATAAATGGCTTAAAAATGCATATTCGCTAGTTTAACTTTAATTAATTTTGGAGGAAAGCGAAATAAATTTAGTGTGAAGTAGCGCATGTGCACATCCATTAGTTTGCCCATTAAATGCAAAAAAAAAATGGGAATATTGTAGTTCGATACTTGTATTTTAATAAAAATCCAGGTCTCAAGAAATTTTTAAAAGATAAACTAACGAATGGTACCACTCGCTACTTCCAACGTTTAGGAATGAAACCTTATTGGATATTCGCTACTCTTCACTTCTGTAACTTTTAACAAGTATGGGTTAAATTAATTTCTGTAACATTAGGTTAGTTAGGGACACTTCCAGGATCACAATGGTACACTAGCTTATCTCAGTGGCTGATCCAGGATTTTTGTAAGGGAGGGCAGGGGGAGGGGGGATCGTGCTGCAGGCAAAAATGTGAAGGTTTTTGTAGAAAATTGCAAAAAGTTGACAGAAAATGGCGCCGCGGGCATGTTTATTTGCTCGAAAACACTCAAAAATGGGCTAAAAATCACCAAATTTGTAGCATGGTGCTAGGAGGGAGGTATGGGAGGTATTTGAAAATTTTTACCGGTACTTTTGGTTGGCTAAGGGGCGGGGGGGGACCCGGACCACCTGAACCCCCCCTCCCCCCCCCCCCAAAAAAAAAAAAAAAATCCGCCACTGTATCTCCTTTTTGACAAATTGGCTCATTCGCTACTTGTGATTTTAAACCATAATTTGTGATTACTTGACTGTTCTAAAACGTGATATTGACCATCTGTTGTATTTTTTTGTCTCGTCAACAGGTTACGGCCATTCCACGCCTACGACTGTGGGCGGCAAGGGCTTCTGCATCGTATACGCCTTAATAGGGATCCCCTTGGGGCTGGTCATGTTCCAGAGTATCGGCGAACGGCTGAACAAGTTCTCGGCCGTCATCATTCGTAACGTGAAACGTGTGCTCAAATTCAAAGACGTTGAAGCTTCTGAAACCAACCTGATCATAGTGGTATTCACCCTGTCCTTCATCGTGACGATGGCCGGCGCTGCTGCCTTCGGACGCTTCGAAGGCTGGGATTACTTCGACGCAGTCTACTACTGCTTCGTCACCTTGACCACTATCGGTTTCGGCGATTATGTGGCCTTGCAAAAGGACAGTGCCCTGCAGAAGGATTATGGGTATGTGGTTTTTAGCCTCATGTTCATCCTGTTCGGCCTGGCGGTCGTGGCCGCTTGCATGAACTTGCTAGTGCTTCGGTTCATGACCATGAACACGGAGGATGAGCGGCGGGACGAGGCCGAGGCGCAGGCGGCCGCCCAGGGCGCCGTGCGGCTGGAGGGCGACGTCATTACGGCCAACGGCAGCATCATTTCCGGTCAGGGGCCGGGTGGTCCGGCCGAAAACTCCTCCTACGATGACCTGACCTCTGTGTGCTCGTGTACTTGCTACGGCTACAGCAATCGGACGCCCAAGCACCGGTACACGGTGACCAGGTCACCCAGGTCGCCGGGAAAACATGCCCACCTGCTGCCCATGCAGGCGTTGACTAGTTCTGACACCAGGGAAGACATTTATAGCACTTTTAACGACGAAACGAACTCCTTTTACCATTATCACATGAATAGGAAAAGGGCCTCCATATGACATGGGTACAAGGCTAATGGTCACAAATATCTACTTCCTACAACTAGCCTCTGACACGCACTCTTTCGAATTTTCAACTCTACGGCGCTTCGTACGATGGACTTACCACGGAAATAGAATCTAGCAATATACCGTTTTTATTTTTCACACTCTGGAAATGCTCCCTCCCCCCTCCACGTTTGGATTGGATTGTGAAAAGTGTGCATGGGAAATCCTGCAATTTTTCATTTTAGTTTTTTTTTTGGCATGTTTTTTGCATTTTTTTTGCATTTTTTTTGCCTGCTTTTCCTACGGCTGCTTGTGTTGCCTAACGTGATCCGGTCCTACTCGTTTTGGAATGGTTACCTAACCATGAGTTCGAAGTAAGAATACCGGTGCGTGGTTTTGGAATGGGCGGGTTTACTGGCTGGCATGGAGTTTTCTCGAGCGAAATTTTGGTAATCCAAACTATGGGGTAATTAGTTTTAAAGTAATTGAATTAGAATTTGAATTACTTGTATACTAATCAGAACTAATCAGAAATCAAATGGAAAAAGATTTTCAGAAGTTTGATAAGGAATTTCAATTAAGTTTTAAATTACTTGAAAATACTTTGATTATTAAATTAGATTACTATTTGGCAAATCTATTGTAGTTACAAATTCTTTTAAAATAATTGAATTAGAATATCAATTACCGGTAGGCCTACTTGTAAAACTTACCAAAGTTTGATAAGGAATTTGAATTAGTTTTAAATTACTTGAAAATAGTTTGGATATTAAATTCGATTACTATTTGGCATATCTATTGTAGTTACAAATTATTTTCAAGTAATTGGAATTAAAATATCAATTACTTGTAATACTTACCAAAATTTGATAAAGAGTTTGAATTAGTTTTTAATTACTGGAAAATAGATTGATTGTTAAATTAGATTACTATTTGGCAAATCTATTGTAGTTACAAATTCTTTTAAAATCTTGTAAAAGTAATCAGAAGTTTGATAAGAAATCTTAATTAGTTTGTTTAAATTATACTGTTTAAAGTTACACTTTAGATCTTGGTGTAATCGGATTCACTCTTTTGTTGAACGGGAAAGCCATGGGAGCCAGTATAGCCACGCACATAATTATACTCCACTTTCAAAAATAGTCCCATAATGCACCATTTGAAAAAAAAAATCCGCACTTTTGGCCATTTTGGTATGGAAAAAATTGTAGTTGTTAATTATTAAACATAGATGGCTCCATATGTCTATGGCAAATAACATGGACCGCCATTTTTTGAAAGGGGAATAGTTTTTTTTTTGTTTATAAAATGTTTATTTCCAAAAATTCATGAAATTTGTAATTTTTTTCAGGAATTTTGGCCGTTTTGCATGTGTAGTCAAGCATGACCTTTGCTTTGTGTGAGTATATTTTGTTTTATGTTTGTTTTTGTCATAGCACTCGCTATGTAATTTAAGCAAAATTTTTAAGAAAAAAAAATATGGAATTTTGGATTTTTTTTAACCCTAGTCAATGACTCCCAAAGCACTAAAACTATTGGTAACTTGGTTGAGTTGGCGTGTTGCCAGCTGGGGAAATTTCATTAAGAGTACATCAGATAGATGTTTGCTTATGGCTTTTTAGTTTTGTTTTATTTATTACATAAATTTTCTGAAAAGTAATCCCATGTCTGTGAAACAATGAGTGGGTTGAATGAGAAGGTTTCAGGCAATATTTATTTAAAAATTGATTTGAAATTAATTTTTTATTGAAATTTTTGGGCATGTCGCCATCTTTGTTTATTAATAAATTCTGTAAATTAAGAATTGCTAATATTAACCATTTTTCCGTAAAATTGAACATGTGCAGAATTTGTTCTAAAGGAGAATTTTTTATTCAAAATTTTAATAAATTTCAGGATATAAATATTAAAAATGTTTCAGAAATTTAAAAATTTATAAAAAAAATTGAAAGTAGCACATTATATTATTTTTCCAAACTATTTTAGCAAATTTTTAATAAATTTCAGGATATAAATATTAAAAATGTTTCAGAAATTTAAAAATTTATAAAAAAAAAATTGGAAGTTGCACATTATATTATTTTTACAAACCAATTTTAGCAAATTTTACAGAATTTGACAAATTCAAATATTAAAAATTGTGAATTTTTGAAAAATGTACTCAAAAGTTCAAGGACAATCCGCCATTTTTGTTTTGAACTGTCACGCTCGCAGTGGGAGAATTGTGCCCTACAAAATGGTGCGAATAGTTGCTAATTCATTAAACATACTCGCTTTGCAAAAGGGGCTTTCAGCTAATAAAGCTCCCATGACGCCATTTTGTAGGGCATTATTGAAGCCGGATTGTTTCAGAAAATTAATTTTAAAAATTGCACAAAGATGGCGCCATGTTGAAATTTCACCATAATTTATTTTCAATGGATGCATATTCAAATAATACTTTTTTTTTCCAAATTTCTTGACAATCAAATGCATTTTATTGAATATTGTCTGATTTCTATGATATCATAACAGTTTACTTTTAATTTGTGTGTGTTTGGGTTAAACCTAATCACAATGGTTAAGACTGATCAGATATTTGCGCAAATATTGCAGAAGTTGCCTTTTGCCTATTTAATCCTTATTTTTTTTCCTATATAGTAGAATGGAGCTTAACTTTTTCTAAAAAAAAAAAATATTTCAAATTTTCAAGAAATGCACAATTGTATAGGCCTCGACTAATTAATTCATTTAGTTAGACATGTACTAATTACCTTAAAGCATGCATCTTAATAGAATCAGCCCTAGAATTATTAGAATTTTTCTTTTCTCTTTCAATATTATATAACTATTATACAAAGTATATGATAAAATACAAAAAAGAAATTATATTCTGTAAAAAAATATAAATAAATTGATAACGAGAGAAAAAGGATTTTCTTACATAGTTATATGTATAATTAAATCTTATCCAAATAAATTAAATTGAAATCTTTACAGAAAAATTTCCGAAAAAAAAGGGTTTCTAAAAAAATGTATAATCTCGTTTTTTCTCAAATCTACTATTGACTTAATTCAGAAATGTTTAATTTTATGAAATGAGATTCTGTATCTCTTATATCGTTCTCACTTATCTATAGAATCATTCCAGCATATCGCCATCAATTTATCGATTCTGTATTTTTTCATAAAAATGCATAAATGATTAATAAGCATTTTAATTAATTTTCTTATAAAACTGTTGTTTTTTTTGCGTAAAAATAATATCTGAAAACGACATGTTTTTTTTTTCTCGTAAACACATGTTTGTGTCTTACAAATATAATGTGTCACAGGCTGCCAAAAACATTGTTATTTATTTTTACTTTTTTAGAAAATTTCTGAAAATATTTAGTTTTAGCAAAAATTATGGATAATTATTTTATAACCTGTAATATTTTTTGCAGCAGATCAAACTTCGAAAAACTTAAATTATAAATTTAGAAAAATAAACTCGAAAATTTTCAGAAAATGGCGAAAGCCGTGCACTACGTGGCCAGCGGCGGATTTAAGCCAAAAGGCGTGGTCAGCAAACCAATGCTAAATTTTAAAAAAAAATTCCAGCACTATCAATTGGGGCGCCTCCTAATAGGCTTTTGCTGGGGGCGCCGTCAGCAAATGCTGACTTTGCTGACCGTTAAATCCGCCACTGTACGTGGCGCCCCCTTGTGGTGCAACTTGCAAACATATTTTGGTGGTATTTTTCGATAATATTTTGTCAGTTTCTATATTCTTTTCTCATAGGAGTAGGATATTTGAAAGGGTTTTGATATTAAATTTTATATAGTTAATTTTAGAGATGTAAACATTTTTAATTTCAGGGGAAAATATGTGCAAAAAGTTAGCAAAAAATATGCAGATATTCCAGAAAATGGCAGGAAAAATAAGTTTAAAGTGTCAAGTAAAACATGTCAGGCTTTATGCAGAAATTATTAAAAAATCTGTTAAAGTTTAGGCAAAACAATATATAAAAAGTTTGCAAAAATGTGCAAAAAGTCAGGCATGTGTATGGAAAAAGTCAGGTAAAAATATGTGCAAAAAAATTAGACACAAAATTGTAAAGTCAGGAAAAAGCCTGATAAAAATATTGAAATTCAAGCAAAATATATAAAAAGTAGACAAAATTTTAGGCAAAAATGTATAAAAGTTCAGGCTAAGTTAGGCAAAAATTAAAGATATCAGAGTAAAGTCAGGCAGGAATATTTTTATAATTTAATAATTAATTATTTGATAATATTCTAAGAAAATAAATATAAAATGCCAACAAAATCTATTTCATAGTGTTGACACTCTACTAAATGTTACTTAAAGTCAGGAAAAAAGTATAAAAAGTCATGTTATAATAAGTTCATGCAAAAATTAAAATATTAAAGTCAGGTAAGAATATTTTTTAATTTGTTGGCAAAGTTTTTTGATAATATTGTAAGTAAATAGATATAAAATGCTAACAAATCTTATTTCATAATGTTGTCACTCGACTAAATTTTAAATTCAGGAAAAATCTATTAAAAGTCAGATTTAAGTTAGGCAATAATTGAGAATATTGGAGCAAAGTCAGACAGAAATATTTTTATAATTTGTTGGCAAAGTTTTTAGTAGTATTGTAAGTAAATAAGTATAAAATGCCAACAAAATTGATTTCATAGGGGTGCCACTCTACTAAATGTCCTAAGAAAATTGTTATTAAAATGCCAACAAAATCTGTTTCATAAACTTGCCACCACATTTAAATGGCGCCACCATACAGTGAAAATAAGTAAATTTTATAATTTCAATATAGGAATTAAGTGCATGAAAACACTCATTGATTTCTATATTTAATCAAAGAAAAGTGATTAAAATGACATTGTAATCATAGATGCAGTTTCAGCGTTATTTCATACTTAATTGAATTCTTATCGTAGAAATAAATCAAGTAAAACAAATGCTGATATATTAAATTTTATATACAAAAAAATGATGATTGAAATGCATTACTTTCTATAAATGCAATTGAAGGAATCTTGGAGAGTGTGAGAGAAATGTTATTTAATTGGTAAGAAAGCAATTTGATAGAATCAATACAAAAATGCTTCTAATTGGTAAATGAATTTGTATACGAGAGGCCTTGCAAATTACAAACATTTGCCTCAGTAGCGATTAATGTCTTATCATTTTCATTTTTTCCCCCCCCACCAAAAATATATATAATGTATAAAATAGAAGAGAAAAAAACCCAATTTTTTCCTATTTCATGAAAGTTTTTACGAGGCTGTCTGAATTATGACATCACAAAGTGGTTCCTTTTGAGGAAATAAAAAAAGATATTATTATATCTAATTTTATGTACATTTATTAAATAGTATTAAAATCTCCCTAAAATATTGATGTGAGGTTTTATCCATTTTTCATTGAATTGTTTTTTTTGTGTTTTGCAGGAAATGTGCCAGTTTGAGACATCTGAACATTGTGAGTACCATAATTATACACGTTTTTTGCATATTTTTTTTGTAATTTATAAGAATGTGACGCCCTCTGTCGGTATATCAAAACTGACGTCATCCACCATTTTAGTACATTTTTCGTGTAAATTATAGTGAACCTCGTAGTAAGTTATTAAAATTTGTGTCGCCCTCTATCGATATACTTATGCAGTTACTGAATGAAAACTCAAAAGTTAATTTTTGCAGATTTTTAAAATTGCAAATCCTGAGTGGATACAATGAGTGACGTCATGTCACATGTGAGATAATTTTTTTGCATAAACTATAGTCGACCTTGTACTTTCTCTTATGAAAATGTGACGCCCTCTGACGATATACTACTGAAAAAAACACTCAAACAGTCAATTAAATGTTACAAACATTCAATCAAATGTTACGAACATTCAACCAAATGTTACGAACATTCAACCAAATGTTACGAACATTCAACCAAATGTTACGAAC
>JAQIXP010001168.1:0-19787 GCA_034700285.1 Proteroiulus fuscus | reverse complement strand
AATTCAATTTAACGATGATGTTTAAGTCACTACTTTATGACGTTGGAGTATTCTCCTAAATGTGGGACAACCCCCTACCAAATGGCATCATTATATGCTGATCGTAGGGTACTGAGTTGAATTGAATTGAAATAGTTACATAGCCTACATATTTTATATAGGGAATGTTCTAAATTTTGTTAAATAATTAAATTAGTAAATTAATTAAGTTATTTTATAAATAAAGGCCTAAAATGTACATCCGCTAGTTTGACTTTGATTAAGTTTACAGGAAAGCTAAATAAATAAAGTGTAAAGTAGCTAATGTGCACATCTATTAGCTTGCCTATTGAATATCGTGAATGCAAAAAAGTAGCGAATTTGTATTGTTATAAAAATTCAGGTCATGGACAATTTTTAAAAGGTAAACTAACGAATGGTGCCATTCACTACTTGTAACTTTTAGAGATGATACCTTGTTGGATATTCGCTACTCTTCACGTCTGTAACTGTAACAATTATTGGTTAAAGTAATTTCTGTAACTTTAGGTGAATTAGGGACACTTCCAGGATCACAATGCAATGGTTCACTCATTTTTGACAAATTGGCTCATTCGATAATTATGAATTAAGTCATTGATATACAGTATTTACCATCTGGCGCACGTAATTTTGAATGTCAAGTCTATGACCTATAATAATTGCCGTAATAGACAAATTTTGTGAATGAATGTTAATTCAGTGAAATGAAAGTCATAAAAAGAAAAATTGAATTATTTTTTTTTAAATAATTAAATGTTGGAATCAACCATTTACAGTTTTACAGTACTGATTATATTTAGAACTCATATAGCGTCAGTATATAGCTACATTGTAGCAGTGTTTTATTTTTCATTATCACTGAGCCGATCTTTTTTTATACATAGTAAATAATAATTTAGGTTGACAAATATTATGGAGATGTAGGCATATTTTTCTTTGAACATTGATGTTGTGTTCAGATAAAGAGCCGATTTAGACACTTTGCTACAATGAAAAATATGTTACACCGATGTTCTCATTTATTCAGAAAACTATGTTACATGGTATACAAGCTTATACATCTGTCTACATTTACATAGAAAATATTTGTCTGTGTCAAAATAATATGTAATTATTAGGATTAAAGATCAGTATAGGCCTGTATACGTGTATCAAGAAAATGAAGAAAAATGAAAAGTAGAACGGAATGAATTTTTAGAAACTTTTTTTCCCCACATCTTGCCTTACAAATTGCCTTATACAATTTTTCAATTTAAAATTAGTGCTATTTTTTATGGAGGGATTTTTTCGCAAAAACGATTTTTTTTTTCTCGTTTTTGAAATAACTTTTTCGAAGACTTGTTTTCATTCAGTAGAGAGAAGGCATAAAAACAAGCCAAAAAAGAAAGGGAATCCATGGATGGCCAAATATGATTATTCATTAGCTTGTCCTGTTAGTAGGCTACTCGACGGGACCTTATTTACGAGCTGCTAGTTGGCTGGACCCAGATGTTTTTCATTCGTTAAAAAGTCTGGATTATCTAAGGTGAATGATTGTGGGGCTTAAACAGATCCCCCTTATAACCCCATTTCATATGTATTTTCAGACTGTGCACCATGGCCACATCTGTAAGGGTTTTTTTCTTGCAGATTTTTTTTAGTTCATATATTAAGCTTCATGTGGTAAAGCTTTTTCTCACTTACGAGCTAGTGTATTTAACACCGATGCTCTTAGGTTATCTAGCGCCAAAAACTGATTTACTTCATGTTTTTTTTTACCCTTAGTTTTTGCTAAAATAAAGAAATAACAGAATCTATTAGAAAAAGAAAGCAATAGATTCTGATAGGATATGCCTTCGCACATTTGATATCTTGCATAAATGTTTTTGAAATTTGTATGTCAAACCCCAGAAAAACTTTCCACACCTTATTCAGCTAGATTTCCTATTGTTTTTTATTCAATTTGCAAATCCACCCTCATAATCTATAAATTGATTTTATTCATAATGGCGTTTCCTATTTTTCAATTATTCTTGCATGGGTCATCGAAAAATTATATCTGATTTAAATTGCTCTTGAAGTAACATTGCCAAATTGATGAAGTCTAATGAAAACCCTTGAAACACAGTTGGTTTTCAGTTATAGATCTGCATTTTCCAGAAGTTTAAACAGTAGCTATCTATTGCATGATGAAATATACGACGTCATTGGACCGCACCACGTCATACAACAGTAACATCTTGATGTCTGCAACCTGCTTTTATCTCAATAATGCTTAAAGGGACAGTCCTAATTTGAAAGGAGTGGGTTGTATAGGAGGAAGATCATGAAAAATTAGGAATTAAGGCATGAAAATTGCAATTTGATTTAAGCCCACTAATCAGTAAATAAAATGTCGTGAATACATGGATTCGGTTGAAACTGCAAAGCTGAAATAGACGCCATTTTGCTGGCAATATGTAGCGCCATCCACTGGATAAAATGCATCAGCTCTCATGGAGCACGTAGACACGCATATCCTAGAGGTCGCCACCTACCTTCAGTGTCTGCTGAAATCTATGGAAAAATGGCGCCTAACATGTATTTGGCAAACGTCGTAAGTTCTTCAGTATTGAAACTGCTGGAATTATTATTGTTACAGCCATTCATCTCTAGTATGAAGTGTGAACAACTTTAATATCGATCGATCACATGTTACAAAGTGGGATTTTCCCTTTAATAGTGCTACATTAATTAGTGACGTCATGCATTGTTTACTTGAAGGCAGGTCCATAAAGTACCACAAACTGTGGTCATTAACTTAGCAATCTGTTCACTTATGCGTCAGAACCTCTCATAGAACTTTATAAAATGTAGGCCTATAAAGTGCTAGAATTGCTTGATGGAGCATTATGGTAGTTTTCTAGTATATGTTACACTGTTGCTGCTAATTGGCAATTAACATGGTTTTCTGCTCATTAAAAAAAATTAACTAAGGAAAAAAGGAAACTGCTTCCAAAAAGTGGCTAATTAAATTTGGTGAGATTTTAATTAAATTTCGAATTTTTTACCTTAGCTTTTTATGGAATTGAATTAAAGTTTGTGTTTTTTTTTTTAGGCAATAAATTTTGGGGGAAAAAATGAAATAAGTTTGTGCAGGTCCATCGCCAAGAAACGGTGAAGGCATTCATGAGCAACCTTTTCGTGCAAATGATAATAATTTTGTGATACATGTAGTTGGAACCATCTCTGATGTTCTGCAACACTTACTTCTGAAACAATTTATTATGATATAACCTTCATTAATTCCAAGAAGAGTTTTTCTGATCATTACAGGCGGCCTATTAAAAGAAAAAAAATACTCGATCTCATTTTGGTTAATTTAATGGGATGTGGCATACGCTCGTATACAAGTCATGCATAGGCACACATTTAAGATTAACAAACGATCTATCGATACAAATTTAATTGTCCTGCGATTCAGCCTGTGCTTTATCTGCTTGCTCGTGTGCATTAATTAATGATGTCTGAAGTGATTGGAAATCGACATTATTAGTTATAGGGAAAATAATTTTACATGTCATTAAAGGGAAAGTCCCAATTTGAAGCAAGTGGGTTGTTGGAAAATGAGCATGAAAACTTATAAATTTAATGGAAATTCCAATTTGATTTTAAGCTACCAATCAGTAAATAAAATGTCCTGAATAGCCTACAAGGATTTGGAAGAAAATAGTTAACCCAAATAGGCACCATTTTACGCACAGTATGAAGCGCCCTCTACTGGATAAAAGGCATTAGTTCCCATGAAAGACGTAGACATGCATGCCCTAGAGGGCGCCACCAAATGTCCGTTTCGACTGAAATATGTGGAAAAATGGCGCTTAATGTGTATTTAACATATGTTGTAATTTCTTCCATATGGAAACTCTACTGCACTTACGGGTTTCACAAGTCATTCATATCTAGTAAGTGTGAACAACTTAAAATATCACTTGTTACAAGGTGGGACTTTCCCTTTAAAATTATTGTTCCTGAATTTAAATAAAAAAAATGACTTTATAAACTAATTACGAAAATAAAACACTAAAAATATTTGATGAGGAAATTTATGAGTTTTTGAATCCAGAATATGAATGCTAGTTTTCTCAAGCAATGCTATACGTTCGAGTGATAAAAATGCATAATGATTGGTACGACATAAACTTTTTGATGTTGGTAATAATTTCAAAAATATGATATCACAGGTCCATTGCAATTTTAATTAACAGTCAAGAATACAGCTGCTTTCAGTTTTCACAATGCTTTCAATGGGGTATTTAGGTCCAACAATTTTTTTTTCATTTTGTATTAGTGTGCTGCTATGGAATTGCATGAATTTTAGATAAAGAACTCTTGTTCTATTGCAATTTTTTTACGAAAGGGAAAAGAAGAAAAAAAAAAGTTGAAATGAATGTTTTATGCTGTAAGCATTTTTTCATTCCCCTTATTGCTTAAAAAATTGAAAAAAAAATTGGCGTTAACTGGTCTCTGTGGTGGGTTGTGTGGCAAAAGCATAAGGCCTGAGCATTGATTTGATGCCTGAGGACTGCAGGCTTCGATCAGTCGGCGGTCCTTACAGTCCCCCCCAACCGTCCATCTTGTTTTTCTTCCTTTCCATAGCTTACCCCATGCTGGCAATCGGATACTCGCTGCATAAGAAAGAGGAGAAAAGAAATTCTGAAGAAAAATAGGAGAGAGGGGAGAATTATAAATGAACATGGGGACCCCCTTCGTACGGGTTTGCAGGTCAAACAGGGCCATTCATTTCATGGATCATGGAATGCAGGCAGAGGGCGCTGGTGCATGTGCAGTTACAAGTTTGGTCATGATGAATTTTTTAGTTTTATGGGAAGAACCAATTTGTTCTGATTGACCATTTAGTATGTGAAGAATATTAGTTTTTGAATTTTTATTGTGAGCACAGCACTAAATAAGGTGGGGGAACTGGACATCACAAATCTATGGTTTAATTCACAAGTAGCGAATGAGCCAATTTGTCAAAAATGAGATAAGTGAACAATTGTGATCCTGGAAGTGTTCCTAATTAACCTAAAGTTACAAAATGAAGAGTAGAGAATGTCCAACATGGTGTCATCCCTAAAAGATACAAGTAGTCAATGGTGCCATTCGTTAGTTTACCTTTTAAAATTGTTCGTGACATGGATTTTGATAACAATAGAAGTAGCGAATGGTTTTTTTTTTTAAATTCACTTTATTTACAAGTTAGTAGGCAAACGAATACGTGTGCGCCTTTGCTACTTTACACGTTTATTTATGTCGCTCTTAATCAAAGTCAAACTAACGAATGTGCATTTTTAAGCCTTTTATTTCTCGAATGACTTAATTAATTTTCTAATTTTTAATTATTTAACAAAAATTAGCACATTCTTAATACAAAATGTAGACTATATTGTTTCATCTATTCACCGAATTTCAGTTTTTTAACATTGGTTATTGCCAAATTCTAGCTTTTTTCCATAAAAACGCTTTTGGCATCTGAATTAAGCCATTAAAACGAACCCACATAAAGCGATTTTTATTATTTATAGTTATGATTTGGATTAAAAATAGTTGCAGTCTTGTATTTTTGTTATAGGCCCTATTTCACTAACGACGTAAGTCTGTACTATAGATATAAACAATTCAGAAACATGGTAATCTACATTCTGCAATTTAGGGAATAATTGAGCTCATTTTGTATGCCATTTTTAATGTTTTCCAAAGAATTATTACTGCTGCGAAATACATGGTAACAGTACTTGATGAGACATTTTGGGTATTTACTCGAATATTGACAAAATTTACAAAGAATATTGGCCTACAAACTTACAAAAGGCCTACAAAAGACTCCAAATAAAAGTAAATTGCCACCGAATGCCCTCTACTGTATTTAGACTACCACCCACACTAGCCTATATTGGTTTTGTTTTCTTATCACCAGTTGACCCGTCATTCCTGTCCACTGGCCCCTTTTGGAGATGATGATCCCCAGCCATTAAATGTATACATAGTGACCCCAGCGTTGTAATTGTTATGGTTTAATTTTGGATTCATATTATTTTTTGCCATTGGGATTGCGTGCTTTTACTGTTGTTGGGTTTGGCATAAGCCTAACCCTGGAATGGAAATTCCTTTGAGAATTACAATCAATACAATGCAAGCCCTGGTTCCAACGAGTTAGGCCTAAATTTTATTGTGGCTAATTTGCTGGTGTATCATTATTTCTAGCTCTGTGCTTTGTCGTTAGCATTTAATGTAATTGTTTTCCATTGCACAAATGGTGTTTTGACTAACATTTGAGCTAAAATCTAAAACAAAAGGGTTTCTGTAAGACGACACTGACGCCACCTGTAAGGGGTCACCGAGAAGGGGGTCCCACAAATTCGCCAACTTTATTCAGTAAACAAGGTTCTTAATTTTCTCCCCAATACTTTTACCCTATAGTCACTCCCCATTGCACCCCAACTCTTATTTTTTTTTACCCCTGTAAAAAAAGTTGACTTTTGATCTCGGGCTAACGAAATTGAAGTTGCAAGTCAGCCGTGGTTAGAGGCTCACTTTCCTCTTGATCGAGAGGTGTAAACTTGGTATTGCTTTAGGCCTTATTTTGTAGAAGGAGAGTTTTAAGCATAACGAATCGGTTTTGTCATTTTAAACCATGGAAGGGAATGGATGAGCACTTCTTGACGCTAAAAAAATGAGCATTTTGAGCTTTGCATCGATGAGTTTTTGGCTATAATAGGCTATGTACTATAGGCTGCCTGCATACCTGTCCAACTTTTAGAACAGTTTAATTAATGTATAAAAGCGCACATCATACTGAAAATAAAGTTCGTGATATAAGATTATACCTATAGGCCTGCTATACCTTTAGTAAATAACCGAAAATAGCCATTTGTTTGGTCATTTCAGTACTCTTTTTTTCAAAAGTAAAGCGCTATCTGTGATGAAAACTAAGACCCGTGCTAAAAGGGCAAAAAAAAATTAGGGGATGGGGGCAAGTGGTGCATTATGGGAGAACTTTTGAAAGCTGAGTATGGTAAACTACTCGAATTTTTGAGTGCGCAATACGCCCTATGACAAATAACACAAGGACAGCCATTTTAGTATGGGCTAAACGATATATAGGCTATATAGAAAGTTATTCACAATGAATGGCGCTTTACTTTTGAAATTTTAGTTCTAATAGAAGAGCAAACTAGGAAAGTTAACTGGGCCAGTCTGGTAAAAAAGTAATTTTGGTGATTGTCTGTCTTGTATAATATAAACTATTAACATACTCAGCATTAGCATTACATAGCATATAGGGCCTATTAACAACTCTTCAATGATGTAGGCCTGTAAATTTTTATATGGTTTTATAAATGATTTTTTTTTCACGATACCTGTACTTGAATTGCTTGCGTTCTCTGCAATTATTCTTTATTTTACAGTAAAATGTTTATTGGGGTAGGGGGCTTAAGAATCCTTCTCCCCATAGGCGCATTTAGACCTGCTGTTAGGGGGGTGGGGGGGGGGGGGCACCGGTGGAATTTTATAATGTATTTTAGATCTCAAGGGGGGGCCCGGTGGAATTTTACCATGTATTTCAGATCTCAAGGGGGGACCCGGGCCCCCCTAAATGCGCCTATGCCCCCCCAATTATGTCATTGGAGTCACATTCTTTTATACATGAAGATCAAACCAAAGGGCCATTCAAAAATGACGTCATAAAAAAACTCCAATTTTTAGTACCTCCCCCCACCCCTAGTCATCGTGAGTAGGATTCGACCATAATCCTTCCTAATCCTACGTGGGATTCCCAAAAAAAATTACAACTAGGCCTACCTCATCAATAGTTATTTTCAAAGAGCAACCACAAAAAGTTGGCAGAATGTTTAAATAAAATTATTAAATGAAGTGAGACTTCTGCTTTAAAACAGAATCAATTTGATATAAATAAGCAAATTATTTTTAAAATATATAAAAAAACATGATAAAAAGTGAAAATTTGAAAATGAAAAAGTGCATTCCTATACAGCAAATTAAACAATTTGAAGGTGTTTGCATGTGACGTAGGATTTCTCATTTTACCCCCCCCCCCCACCATCCTCCCCATGCCATCATTTGTAGGATTTCCCCATAAACCCCCCTCCCCTAAATTGATGACATCATATTTGAATGGCCCTTAAGTAAAACTGTGTTAATCAGTTGAAAGCCCCGTAGCCCGCTCAGCAGAAATGGGGGGGGGGGATAGGAACAAAACTTTTGTCCCATGTATAAGGTATTACAAGAAATTTCAAATGGGGGGGGGGGTGGGAAACATGGCCACACCATGCCTTCCCCTGGCTACGGGCCTGGCCTATAGTACTGTTTAAGAATTTATCGGGTAGGCCTATATTCCACGTGAAAAACTACAGGTGAATTTAGTGGGTCCCTTCGATTTAGTATTTATCCTTGATTCCTTGTGTTTCCATCCCCCCCTCCCCTTAGCGCCAGTGTTAAAAAGGCTGAAGTAAAACGCGAAAAATAAAGTTAGGGGTGCAAAACTGGCTTGACAACCGGTTGTTATGCGATGCTCGTTGAGGGGTGCCCTCTCTCACCACAGGGGGCGCGCCGAGAACGCTTTCAAAGCGTCCCTATTTTTCACGTTCAGTTTTTTTTTGTGTTTTTTTAAACTACTCCTACTAGCCTCAAAGGCGGGTCTTCGAAAATGAGGCTTTTTTCATAACCCGCTCATATTGTAAGTACCCGACTTAGAGGCTAGCCAGCTGCCGCCAGGCATTCTGCTGGTACTTGCGTTTCATTAGTTCATTTCTTTGGCATGAAGGTCTATGTTGCTGCTCAGTTTCTACCGTGAACAATTCCCGAAATTGGACTAAAACACGTTTTCGACTCGAAATTGTTCCGTGAGGTACGCGTTTAAACCCAGCGTAAGCATCTATCCAGCGTAACTTTATTTTCGAGATAATTTTGAAGGATTTTTAAGTGCGATTCGGTGAATGTGTATGAATGTTCATGTCTGGTGATAAAAGTGCGATGTGGCTTGCCTGGAAACCATCGTAGTTTGCTTCCATACCTACCGTACCCATTGATCGTGTGTTTTTGTGTATGATGGATGAGCTAGAGTGAGCGAAGGGATTTAAGTTGTTTTTTTCTTCATGTGTACCTTAGTGCCCAACAAGAAAAGGACCGTAAAGAAGGCCTGAAATCGAAAATTGGACTAGATGCCCATGAACCTGGCAACGCGCGTAGATGGGTGATGGGGAAACGGTGGGTCTACAGCAGGCAGGCTGTGGCGCCGTACCCCTGGCAGCAGGCCCTAGTCTTCCTCATCATGGCCCTAACAAGTATGCTAGGTAAGTAACCTCAACCCTCGGTTTTATTTTTAATGTATTCTGTGGTCTTTGTGTTGTTTTGAAAGGTAACCTGTGTGTAGGCCTACTGCTGAGGGTATGAGATTAGGGTCGATACAAAATAACATTTTTTAGGCCTACTTCTTTAACCTTGTACCATTGCCTGTGCTGTTCTTTGAAAGCTATTGAACATCTCTTATATTCATAGGTTATGAACTGAATGGATTGTTACATTATGGTTATCTCTGAAATTACTGGAATTTTTATATGCAGTTACAGCCTACTAAATAGGTTGACCGAAATCCTGTTTAAAAATTTATTTTCAAAAAATTCCTTGCAAAGAAAAATACTTTTACTGCTATACATGTAATTGCGTGAAATGTGGTAAATTAAAAAAAATAAAGGGTCTAGTAAAAATAAAATTCAGAAAAAGTTATATAGGCTAGTTGAAAATTCAGAGAACAGTTGAAGAGTTGAGATAAAAAAATCACATGAGTCCAATTTTGCTGAAATTGACATATATTTACATAAAATTGTAGCTAAAGTGTTGTTCTATACACTAATTCAAACAAAAATGGGGTAAATGAGAAAAAGTTGAACATTTTGTCTATTTTGACCACCAAAAGTTTGGGTATTACCGTATTAGGTACCCAAATTTGGGTATAAGGTTAAAATGGACTCTAAACAAGTAATTTATTCAAGGGAAAGAAATTGTGAAGGTGTGTCTACCAAAACACAAGTTTGTATGATAAAAATTAATCTCAGAATTTGAAAATAATTTATTTTAATGCAATAAAAATCTGGGTTGTCTTTAAACGCATTTTTCTCTAAACAAGAAATCTGGACTCATGTGGCTTTTGATCTCAGCTCTTCAATTGTACTGAAATATTAAAAGTAAGATCGGATAGTAGCTTATTTTATAAGACGATATGAAATCTCTAAATTCCATACCCGGTTATAATCAATGAATTTGGTTTTATAATTGTTCATATTACATCATCGTTGCTTAAATTTATATTCAGATTATAGGCCTATATAGTTTTACTTTGGGGTGAAAGCCAATTGTGGCATTGGGTGTAATTCCAAGGTAAAGCCTTTCACCAACAATTTTCGAAAAACGTTTGTCAGCAAATTTCGATTTTGTGTTAAAAATGTTGAGTATAATAGTGTAGGCCTATATAGAGCTATAGACAGCAACAGCTGAACTATAAGGTAATGAATTTTGAGTTTAAAATCGGGAAATACCCAAATTTTCTTCCTGGATCATTTGGTCGTTTCTAAATTGTATTGGACATTGGCGAAATTCGTCTTGATATTCAGTCAAATAGTGCTATTTATTCTCGTAAAAGAAAAAAAAAAGAGTTAAGAACCTAGTAGGCTACAATAATTCATAGTCAGCCCCTTTAAAGTAGTACATGTATATTAATCTGTGTTTAGAAAGGTTTACCTTTTTTCATAACTATAGACTCGTCCTTTTAATGGAGTTTTGAGTTTCATGAGATGTTTCTAACCTTGTTCGCTTGCCTTCTCTTTGCCTATGGAAATCTGTATAGAAAGGGATATTTTAGAACCAATAGGCTTATCAACTTAAAGCTTGAATTACGTAGTTTCTTATGTCATCGTTTTCTTTTGCTTGTTTACAAGCCAACTTAAGGAAATCTTTGGCTAGTACAAACCAAGTCTACCACCAAATCTTTAAAAAACTGGAACCATATATGCACAACAACCAACCTTTATTTTTAGTTAATGTAAAATTATATAGTTAAGATTAATCGGGAATTTCCTAATGGACTGTGCATTATATCTCGTAATTAATCCAAAGATATTAATATGGATCTTCGGTGAATTCAGTAAGATTCAGTCAAACCTAGTAAATCTTATTAAATCGTGTGGGAGTGAGGCTATTTTATGGGTTGTTGTTGAACCTTGAAGTAAGGGGGTTAAGCCCCCACCCCTCTTAACCCATCTTTATGGTAATTACATAGAATGTCCAGTCATTAAAAATAGGACACTGGACTGCCCTAGCTATGCAGTGCTCAAAATGATCTCCCAATAAAGGGGAATATCTTTCAAAAAAGCTTCTATAGGCCTACCGACCATGGTCTTTCTAGTTATTAGTGCAAAATAAAAGTTGAACAATTTGTGATTGAGTAAACAAATAAACGTCATCAGGCAGCACTAGCCCATTATGAAACAGTTCATGCTCGTAATGCAGGAGCACTTTTCAGTTTGATTGTTCCTTATCAGTTCAAGCCTACAGAACTAAGGAGTCAATTGATGTTGTTCGAGTGAACGTTTGAGGTGCTGCCTCATGACGTCTCAATGCTCCACAGCAAACTCCATTTTGTGTATTCACTTCTTCATTTTTTATTAAATTACCGGTACTACACAGAGCATGGTTACAGTGTTTGGGGAATTCATTTCATCTTATTAGATTATTGCCTGTTATGAAAGAAAATTTTTAAAGTTATCTTCCTCCTTTTAAGAAATCAGAGATTTCTCCGGGTACAGTAAACTCTTAATATATTCTACCTTAACTTTAAAAAAAAAATTAGTAAATAACTTTGCTCTCTTTTATGACGGGACAGTGCAGTTGTTGCTGTATTCTCGATGATTTTCGGGTTTTGTTAAATTTTGACAAACTTTATCTGATCCTTTTGCCACTACTATTAAGTAAACTAGGCTACTATTTGTTGTTGCAATTATGGAATTGTCATTTTTAAAATAGCAATAAAATTATAATGATAGGGCCTATTAATTGTGTAGCTATGTAATTTACTAGAAGTTGATTTAATTTCTTTTAAAATATATCCACATGCATGTAACATGTTGTGGTTCCAAAAGTTATCAAATCAATCCCCTAAGTTTATGATTACTGGTATTTTTCCCCCAATTTTTTAATTTGTAATTATGTAATGCTATGCATGAATGCAAATAAAGAGTAAAGAAAAAAAAACATTATGGCTTGATAGATTCAAATTCTATGTAGTTGCATGACTTGCATCTGAAAGTTCACATGAGATGTAAATACTTTTAACTGAACACTTGGGTCAGTGCTACTCTTGTGGCCAGTTTGTATGTGTGGTTTCTGCCCTTAGCAAAACTAATAAGTTATTTTTTTCTTATTGCGCAGCATATTCCGAGGGTTGTAAGGTGGATCAATGTTGGCACCGTTACAACAACGCCATGGAAACGGAACAGATAACCCGTGGTGCCAACAGGGCCTTTTGCATGGTGCTGAACGACCATTCGGAGTGCATTCGAGCCACAGCCAGAAGTTGCAGAGGAGACTTAAAGTACCACAGTACCTATTCGCTAGTTTTGCAATGGAATAATGAATTCAATTGTTCCTATGTCATCCTGCATGCCGAGTATGCCACACCGGTTACCAAACCCCCCAAATCTCGGCCGCCAGTAAGCCATGCATGCACGTATCATGGCAAACACGACTACCAACATTGCTCCCTGTTCGGGGATCCCCACCTGAGGACGTTCAACAGCGATTTTCAAACGTGCAAAGTTCTGGGAGCTTGGCCTCTCATTGACAATGCCTACTTGGCAGTGCAAGTGACCAACGATGCCGTTGGACCACCATTCAGTAATGCTACAGCACCAACCAAGGTAAAACATTTCCCTATTTTTTATATTCATAGGCTTATAGTTTGAGTTTTCAGTTAGTTTAATCCTAATATTTTGCATGTGTAGTTTCTTATGGTTTTTAATGCATCCACAATTTAAAGTTTGGTCAATTATGTGCTAACCTGGGAAGGCTACATCAAACAGAAGTAGTTTTCAAAGTCAGCATGTAGGGGCTAATTTGGCAACAAATAGGACCAGTTAGATAATTGCTCAAGAAATTCTTTCAAAATCATATAATTAAATTGTTCCATAATTTCAGCAGGCAGTGAAATTTGGTGGCAACCTTTAGGACATGTATGTCTGTTCGTTTAATGAGAGCTTGTGCCTATTATCCAGTAGGCGGCGTTGCATACTGCCAGTAAAATGGCGTGTTTTTGGGCTTTATATTTTCCTCCAAATTCATGTAGCCTATGCTATTCAGGACATTTTATTTATTGATTGGTGAGCTCAAATCAAATTGCAATTTCCATGCCTTTCCTGATTTTTCATGCTTTTCCTCCTACAACCCACTTTCTTCAAATGGGACTTTCCCTTTTAAGCTGCACTTTTCAGGAGGCTGGATACCATAAGGTGCACAAAATTTTGCTAAAGTGTTTCAGTCCACGTTTACCAACCTAGAATCCAGTACATGTATGATTTTTTGGTTATAGTTAAAGTTTTGATTGCGAGAAACTATATACCCTATTTATGATGATCATTAGTAAGCCCAACTCCTGGAAAAAGAAATTAGATTAGGGTTTGAACCGAGGAAGAGCACATGTAATATTTACCATGGCATGTGTTTTGTTAAATGTTACTTGTGTTGTGGGGAAATGATTTAAAGTTAGCAAAGTAGGCCTACATTGGTTTCATGCAACACTTATAATTTTTTTTTTCTTTCTTGAAAATTTGCTCTGGAGTTTTGAAGGCACTCTTGTTGTTGTCAACAGATAAAATCTTGTCAATTGACAAACGTTGTCCATTGGAGGAACAGCCAACATGAACTTGACTTTTAAGGAGTCGTGTATTGTACTAGGCCTACTCGTAAATTCCAATTCATATGAAAATTTTAGACATGTGGCCAGACGGTTTAGGTTAGACCTTACATAGACCTCTTGTGGCATTTCCTTATTGGTAATGATAGGCTAGTTTGCGTGCACCTTCTTGGCGCATGTGAGAGGGAGGGTGGTAGTTGTCACTCACGAATGGGTACGGTAACCTAGGCCTACGTGATCATCCAACCATTTTCAAACTTCCATTTTTGCCAGTTTCAAATTTATTTTATTTCCCAATACAACTTTTCAATCATCATTCTGCAGCACAATCTTGATCGATTGCTTTGTCTCTGATCTCTTTTTTTTTGCCAGTCAAACCTAAGTTTAGGCATGCAACAAGAGGGAGTGTTGACTGGTACATAGCCATTTTGTTTTTATCTTTGAAATTAGAAAATGAAACATATATGATAATAGTATGCGAAGGACGTAGCGTAGGCTGCCTTTTTTTTACTATTATTTGCTGGAATCGCCCGTGTATGCATTTCTGTACTGTATGCTAAACCCAACCAGAAAAAATTTGTCTTTAGTGTAAAATAATCTTAGTTATAGCTGTTCTCCCATGAAAAAATTTGTTAGCTTGTACTCTTGATGCGATAATGAGTATCAAATGTTCTGATGATGTTATTATGCTTTAGATTATGCATGGAATATGTCACTTTTAGAAACGTGAATGGATCATGTCTTTCATCATGGCAGCACTTGCAGGCCAATTTTCTATGTAGCGTGAGAATTTTTACAATTTTCCTTATAAATGCATGCACAATATCCTGATATGTGCAGCCCTAGTATCTTGAACAGATATTTAGAAATTTCGGTGGGAAAACAGCTGCCAAATAAATTTTAAGGTTTTTTTTATAATATTGAGTTAAACTCTTAAGTTTTGTCATTGAAAATACATTAAACTTAAGGGCTTGATAACTCGAGTATACAGTAAGATTAATCTTAGGTCAGTATTATGTCTAAATTACCGTTTAATTTGAGCATTAGCAAATGGGGACCTAGCTGCATTTTCTGTGAAAAATGTAAATATAATTAGGCCCCAAAATAGAAATAATGGGTAGGCCTACATGTTTTAGAAAGCCGAAAGTAAATACAAGGTGGCATTCCGTCCGTCCACAGAGAAAATACATACAAGGTTAACTTTAGTAACTTGCAAACATTTCGAATAGGCCTACTGGCAATTAAAATGGTCATCTTAGGCTAGCTGTTTTTAGCCAAAATGTTTGCGTTGGCAAATCCATGGTGGGCTAACGTGCCTCTCGAAAGTATCTTATTTGTCCATGGTGTGGTGGTCTTTGTCCCCATTGCATTGCCTACCCTAGCTGGTATTTAGGTACATGCACTTCTAAACAATTTGCTAAGTCCCCCTTGACACACTGAAAAAAAGAAAAGGTTTATAAATGCACAGGCACAGGTAGGAAGAAGGTGCATTAGATATGGTTGGAGAAATGACGTCTTATCGTTTATTGTTAATAGGTTTAGAGCTTTGGGCTAAAAGAACATGTTATAGGTATGAATTGTAATAAGCACGTTGAAGTTCTCTCCCTCTGAGAAGAGATTCGGCTGTGGAAATGTGAAAACGTCATCCTTTTTTTTTTGTAAAGCAATTCCCGCCCCGAAACAAGATGGCGACTTTTGTAAACAAAGCCATGGACTGGTCGATGGGAAAAAGGGCCCTGAGGGGAATTCGTGCCTCACCTCAATACTCAAAGTTCCTTCTTTTGTGATGGACGTTTTTGTTAATTGCTAATGGACGTGGCGTTGCATATTAAGCAAGTGAAAATGTAATGCATTTGCCGTAATCAGGTGGCGCTGGTTGGCAAACACTGGGCAGCCATGTTGGAAATGGGCTAAGTGATGTAAACAAGTGTTTTGACTAAAAAAGAGGAAATTGACTGCTTACAATATTGACACTAATGTTTTCTTATTTACCCAAGAATGAAATTGTAAATTCTTGTGAAAAGGTTTCTCGAAGTGCTCAGTGTAAGTACAATTCAGGTAGGCCTATATAGTGAGATTTTGATGGTAAATTAAGGATTTTATAGCCATCTAGAAAGTCAGGGAAAAATTAAATGGTCAGAGGATAAGCTTTTAATAATTTTAGAAAAAGTGTATGAATCATAAAGAAATTATTTCATATGTTAGTTGAAATGTCTTGTTTAAAAAGAAAGTCCCACTAGGCCTATGTAACAAGTAATTTTTAAATTGTACACTTACTAGATAGAAATGGCTGTGCCAATAATAATTACAGCAAATCTTCCATATTGAAGCAATTACGACATTCGCAAAATTCATATTATGTGCCATTTTAGCTTTCAGCAAGCAGTGCCATTTGGTGGCGCCCTCTAGGCCGTGTATGTCTATGGAGCTGAAGCCTTTTATCCAGTAGAAAGCGCTACACAGTTTCAGTGAAATTGCGCCAATTTGGGCTTTCTACTTTCGTCCAAATCCATTAGTATATTATATTCAGGACATTTTATCTAATGATTGGAAGGCTTAATCCAATTGCAATTTCCATGTCTATCCTAGTTTTTCATTCTCTTTTTTCTGAAGTCAATTTGTTTCAAAGTGGGACTGTCCCTTTAAGAGCAGAGCTGTAAAATAAGCAAAAGCAAAACTAATAATCCAATAATTTTTATAATAACATGTCTTTCTTTGGGAATCTCTATAGAGAACAAGACTTCGCTAGGGGCAGCACTATAGAACATCAATTTACCATATGTATTGTCGATATTTGCTGGAAGGTGGCGTGATTTTAATGACTTAGAACGTGATCACGTGCAAAATTGAGCAAGCATCAATGGAATATATGCACGTGCCTCTAGTTAAGCACGTGACTTGCACATGCAAAATTGGGCAAGTATCTATGAAGTGTTCACGTGCAATTCACGTGCTCAACTGGATCAAAACAGCAACAGCATCGCCATGTATCAAAAATAGGCAAAACATATGTAGAAAATTCCACCGCCATGCACCGCCTCTTGCTATGATCTTGGTCTCTATAGTCATAAAAACGCTTGTTGGGACAAGTCATGAAATACTGACAAAAGTGCAATGGCTGTCATGTAAACTTGACTATAAACTGCAAAGTTATATATCAAATGTGGCTTAGGGGGTAGTGTTATTAGTGAATTTGCATGCAAATGAAGTTTTGAAACATTTGGGAAATGTTTTCTTTTCCTATGAAATCCTGGCATCAACCGGTTATCTCAGGTAATAGGTACCTTAATGTACAAAAAGCCGGAACACTTTGCCCTTTTCGCTGTTTTTTAATCTGCTCATCAGCGTATTTTTATTGCATGTTCTATGACGCAATCTTTTAGGAAGTACTGAATTATTCCTGAACGCTTTTATGGTTTTTGGCTCGGATCTCTAGTCTGCAACTCCACATTCTTGACATTAAACTCGTATTTATCTGAAGACTTGCTAGGATTTAAAAAAAACACTTCGTTCGTGCGTCGTAAAAGATTGTTACCAGCCATAGCCGAGTCACCTGTGGTCAACTTTTTTAACTTATAAATATTCTAATGAGTTACGTAATTTTGGAAGATATGCTCGGGCTCATTTGAAAAAACGTGTAGTCACTGTCTATGGCTTAATTTTAATTGTTGTGGGAAATTTTTGTCGAAATTGGCTATAAATTTGTCTGCGAGATGTTATATGCAGGAAGTTGCATTTTAAGTTGTTTTGCTCTTGAGATATTCGAGGGGGGTTTGTGTAATTTCATTGCTCACCTTGATTTAGACAACGTCAACCCACATGCGTTACTGATCATTACATGTTAAAAATTTGAATAAAAGTGCTACGTACAGCTCAAAAGTCTACGGAAATTCTGGATCAATCCCTGACCAAAAGGTTTCCATTGACAGGACTACTGCTTACTTGGTACATAAAACAACTGCGATTGGGGGTGCGATGTATCTCCCTATCCCCCTGTTTTTGTCAAGAGTTTTTAGCATTAAAGATAGTCTATACTGTCATCACGAAAATGTAACAAGGAGGGGGGGAGAGATGGTTGTTGTAAAAGGTAATTTTTTGCATGACAAGTAGGCCTATACAGTAAGCCCAAAAGTACACAAGTCTTTACCAGGTATGAGGTAAATAAATTATAGGGTCTAATTAAATTCGGCCAGTAGGCCTATATTTGATTGCAAGGAAATTGTAGTTTGAGATGGATAGTGCCTATAAGGTACATGTTTGCTACATGTATTGGCAAGGATATTTTTTGCAATGTCATGAACTTATCATCTCATGCATTTTTATATTACGCTTTAATATGGCAGGTTCATAAATTTAACCTGTAATAGGTTTGTATATATTATGTAACTGCCATTTAATTTTTTTTTACCTCTTACGACATCCGTGAGTGTGCCCTCCTTAAGAGAATTTCGTGGAAAATTTTGTAGTTTCGAGATTAAGATTTTTATTAATAAACTTAGCAATATTTATTGTAGGCTGCAAGGCTTGTTGACCAAGGTCATATGTTGGCAATTTCAATTTCCTCTGAAGTAATTTAAATACTCAGCATTTACCTGTTTTAAAAACGTCACATTTCCTCAACTAGTATTCCACCTTGTAATAATCGTAGAAGATAAGGAAATTGATGTTGGCAAACAATTACCCAAAGTCAGCTTTGTTTGCTTCTAATTTGTGCTATTAATTAGTCCAATCTATTGCAAAAGTTCTAATTATTCAAGATGGCGTCTGCATGGTTAAGTTGATATAGCCACATTCTAAAAATTAATTTTCTTCTGGTTTGGCAGTTTCATATTGGCACAACTTGTTAATGTTTAGCCATCAAAGTTTGCACATTGAAAATAGCATTGAGTTTGTCATAATATCAATTTTGTGACAATAAGTCCAGGGTGTGTCCCTCGTTTGACGTGAACTAGGCTTAACCTGTATTATGAAATGCAATCTTTTTTTTTTATTTATTTTTTTTTTTGGGAAACTGTAAAGACTCGTTGATTTTAATGCTCACAAAATTGGCCATTTTTAGACTTTGGCATTAGCTGTTTGGCTAATTAAAAACGTTTTCCAGCTGCGTAAACTCACTTGTCAGCTCATTTTACAAACGTACATAGTGTACATGGCAAGGAAGTTGTCAAAATACTTTTTTTTCTGTGACTCCGGAGCATCAAAATCATTTTCCATATTATCAAAACAATCATTACTCTGGCGTCTATCTTGTTTTTCCCTGTGTCATTTCGACCTGTCAATGGTGCTAGGACTCTGTTGAGCTTGTGAGTTGTTGGCATATCTAAAATGTAGGCCTGCCTCTGTTGATTTAAAGTATAATTTTATTGTCACATGTGATATACTCTATCTTGGTCTACCATTCATTATTGTGACTTAATAGTTTTGATTAATAATTGAAGCCTCCACATTATCCATTCAAGTTCACGCTAGGACTAATTGCTAGTAAGGAGGCATAATCTACCGACTTGTCATGATTACTGACTGGGTGATATGTGACTTCCTGGCTGGGATCGCACATCTTCTTTTGCCATTTTAGGCATTTTTTTTTTTAAGTTTTTCTCTTTTTTCCTGGCTTTCCCCTTTTCTTGACTGAATTATGTCCTAACATTTGGGTATAGGAATGCAATAAAGTATGAGATGCCATTTTATTTTTAATTTCAGGACTTAATTTTCTTGACTGACTTATGTCCCAACATTTGGGTATCGGAATGCAATAAAGTATGAGATGCCATTTTATTTTTAATTTCAGGACTTAATTTTCTTGACTGACTTATGTCCCAAC
>JAQIXP010001167.1:0-19790 GCA_034700285.1 Proteroiulus fuscus | reverse complement strand
CAATCGCGATTGCGTGACGTCAGAATAGCCTGTGTTGCCAGATGACACATCCAAGCAATTGTACCAAGTCCCTTATTATGGAATTCCCCATTAATAGATGCTTTAGTACAAGTGATCAGAAATTGAATGCAATATTTATCGTGCACACTGTATAATTTTTCGTCTGCTCTGTGTGCATGCATGCAATCATGATTCATATGGAAACACCACTCTCACCAATCGCGATTCACTGAATCAGCGCCTTGAATCGCGATTCGCTTCTAATGGAAACTGGGTATAACAGCAGGTCTAAACGCTCCTGTGAGTGATACAGATGTTAGAAAACATAATTTGTGTAGGCCTACCCAAGATCCGACATTTTTGAAAGCTGTAAAATTTAATGGGATTCAGTTAAGCAATATACTGAAATATAATTCATGCTGTGGACTGCCAAAATGAATCTGACAACAGTGTAACTGGGCACGTTACAGGCTTGAAATACATTTTTATCTTATTTATTCACCTCGGCACGGTGGTTTAAGCAGTCTTGGCTCTGGTCTTGGCTGCTACTTTCTGGATTCTGTCGCATTGTCCTTGAGAAACATTTCTGAAAGGTAAGAAGTTCTGTAAAGCTATACATAATGAAAATGGTTTGGATGACGGTTTCTAAGAGCAATTCTGGACAGGTGACTTGTTTGTTGCCATATACTTCTCCACCTAAACAAAATGTAAAATTTCTCATTAATCTTCAGTGTCATCCACTGGTATGGCATGTGCACATGCAGCTCCCTTGAAATTTTTCCCAGTTTTATGCACATAATGCAGGCAACATACCGTATTTTGGAGATTTACAGTCGGCAGTGCAGTGCACTTAGGAAATGGAATGGTCAATTGGAGGTCCATAAATAATGGAGGAGATTCGGTGGCCATGAATCTCTTTTAATGCTTCGCATCAGACAGATGCAGGGACCCTCATCACGTTGGGGTCTATTGCCAAACTGCATTCTTGGAGAATCCTCATCATCATTATCTTCCTCGTGATCATGAATGGTGTATGCATTGTATATGCAGCACTGCATGGCTTGCATTCTCCCCATGGGCTTCCCTCCCACCCCACGCCAAACCCTCACTTTTGGTCCATTCTTTTATCTCCATTTCTCCGAATCTATCTCACTTTTGCTTCTGACACTTCCATCTTAGATGCGAAATAAGCTATACGTGTTCTTGGTTCAATTCCCTGGCTTAAAGTATATCTTCTTTATTGCAAGTTATGGACTAAAATAAGCATAATAGGGGCACTCTGGGCTGTAGCTGGGAATAAGAGAAACAGTATACAAGCATATTTTCTATGTTTCTAAGTTATAAATCAGAAAATGGAGGTTCTTGGTGGGGTAAGCACTAGCATACTTGACCCATCTGAATGAAATTTTTGTTTGGTATATATTGCTTCGGTCCATTTGAGTTTATTCAATTAATTAGTTTGACTTGGTAACATATTGACTGACATAAAAGGGTGTGTATATATACTGTTTTTATTGATTATTGAGTTGGAACATAATGGAATTGGCAGTTGCTTTAAGTATTTGTCCCATGTATGATTATTTCCTGCTAGAGTTGCCCTCTTCGAAGATGTTTGTTGATTTTCCCCCAAAGTGCACTTTCACTGAAACCATACAATGTCTCTGCATGTTCTCAGTCTGGCAGTCAGTTAAGCTTCATTGTCTTTGACATTAATCTGAATTAATTAGTTGCAATTTTGCTGTATGATAGAAGGAATTCCCCATTTTTGTAAATGTTAATTCTGCATGGGTTCACTATTATTCAACCTGGAATGTTTCACTAATTGCATTCCTTTTTTGGGATTTTTATAAATATTGACTAAAATTAGCAGAATTTTATGTGAATTTTATTTTATCAACTTTCAATTGACTGTATACTTCGCAGGATGCATTTACATTTATTAATTGGAGTTATGAAACCTGATGTTTTCTAGTTTTCATAAATTTATAGGAATATGTATAATAATGACATTTTTTAATGAAATTTCTTTTCTGCAGTTTTTAACAAGGATACACAATTATAAGCTCTTGCCTCTTTTAACTTCAAGCACCTTCATGCACCTGTATGGCTTTCTCATTGAGTCTTGCATATTGATTTTAATTTATAATTATTTATTTTGTTTCAGGTATATGGAAGATAATCCCTTGCGTGCTTCGTGTTTTGTTTGTGCTTCGATGGGCTTCATTTGTGCTTCGGTGTGCTTCGTTTTTACAAATCTACTGCTTGTGTCTGGGCCTTCATTTTTAAAGGAATGCAATGGTAATTTCAATTGACTATCTCTTGGAGCAAATCCAGAAAATTCCAATTTTTAGACCTAGACATGCTATCTGACAGAACAATACTGCTGTAGCTGTATTTGGCAATATATAAGATGCTGTCAGATTACAAATCAAGGGTCCAATAATTGCTGTTGGAATATACATGTAAAATGATTAGCAAATGAATGTGGCGAGAAAATTTTAAGACATTCTGCTGTATTTTTGTCCCTGTTCAATGGGAATTATTGAAATGCAAAGTGGATTTTTCTTTTACAATAGCCCCTCAAGTTTAGTGCTTTGATTCTGTGCAGATTATGTCAAAAAAAAATAAATTTTAAATTCTCTTCATCATATATAATGTTGTTTATGTGTTGGACTAAGCTTTCGGGTATTTTTTTTTTACATAGAAATTCCAGTGCTGCCTAGACCTACATCATATCGAGACAATTCAAGTTAGTTTATATGGCGTGTTGTCAATGAAGCTCATTGAATGATCATCGGTGTGACCAGATAACAAAATGGCCGACCAACCAATCTATTCGAGTGACTTCAGGGCTCAGGTAGGAAAAATTACCATATTTTACAATGTCTAATTTTGCCTTTGTTGTTGGTGAATTTAGGGGGCGGAGGGAATAGGGGTGAAGGGTTAGGTAGCTTTTTCACTGTACTCAATTCACCTTTTCGACACCGTGCAATATTGCTTGATTGCGTTTACTTTTTTTGGTGGGGAAATAAATAAGTACACAAAGATGATGGTGGCACAAACATGGACACCCTCTGTGGAGCCGTAAATCTTGTGTCCAAGAGCAAAGGGGGAAAACAAGTAAAGCACAAAACATTTTAAAAATGTGCATTCATTGGAGGGATTCGTTCCTGGGATTTGTCCATTAAGAAGGCGAATATAGCGCCGCCTCACTGATGTTATTTCTCATTCAGCAGTAATGCGCCCCCATCGTGCGTTTATATATGTGCTCGAAGAGTCGAAAAAAGGCTCGGAAAAAAAAGCATTCTTAGGAGGGTGTTTTTGAATTGAATTAAATTGAGTAGAAAAAAATGTTGTTAATGGAAAGGGATTTATTTGAGCTGCTGTGTTGAAAGGCCTATATAGCTTGCATGTGCATTTTCTTACCCTGTATGAATTGTTGCCTCCATAAAATTATACATTTCATTGCATTTAGGGTTTTGAATGTTTCCATATACATCTCGTGATAAGAAATTAGAAATAAGAGAGATTATTAGGAAAAGTTGTCTGAGGGGATCTTTCCAAGTATTATCAGGGGCACTATTATGAGGGTGGAAGAGGGGGCCCTTGCTTGCAATGCCTCGTGACTGATATAGATCCATTGCAATTATAAAAATGGCCGCCGTTTAAAATGATGAAAATGCTTACCCAAGTGGAAATTAATAAGATATTCCATCCTATATGTGCCTCCTATACTCCTCCTTCCCTACATGCTTTAATTAGATAACGTTTTAGATAGCTCTTTTACCATGTTACATCATCATGGTAGTAGACTGATAAGCATGCAGAACTGCCTATATGTAAATGATTTAAGTTATATGTGAAATTCTAAAACGGTGGCAAATTTGCTTGATTTGCTAAGAATTGGATTTACATGCAGGGAAACTTCATAGTTTTACAATGTACATGTAAATGTATTTTGGTGTTATTTTTATACTGGTGAGGGGTTTTTATGTTTGAATTATCTATAAATCCATATGGATAATTGAATAGTTTTTTGTTATTTCATTTGATTATGACTTAAGGAGGGTTCTTTTCCTAATTTATACAATATTATGGAGATGGCTTGCATGGAATAAGGCTATATATAGTGACTCTAGATTTCAAATTGCCCATCCTAGAAATCCATGGCAGTTTGCATTTTCCACTGTGTAAACGTTTATCATTCTTGCCAAGTTTAAAATTCTGATTGATATTTTACTTTGACGAAATCACTTAGGAAATTACAAGACAGAAAAAAAAATTATTGTTTTTAATTTCATAAATTTTTTTGTTGCATGAGATGAAAGTCATGACAAATGTTTTTTGAACACTACCGGTATAGAAAACATTTTAACTTTACCTAGTAAAATATAGTGTCCACTGAGGATGCATGTGAATGACAGACCATGCCAATTTGATATTGCATGGGGTCAGTCATATTGGAATACACTTTCAAATGTGTTCTTTGATGTGTTCACTATATGTTTTCCATGATTTACATTGGGCAATTTTACAGAAATTTCTATACAATTTTTTTATAACTTTTTTTTTCATTTTTTTCTAAATTAAATACAGATATATATAGTGTTATCATTCCAAAATATTAAGGGGTATTAATTGGAAAGTATTTTAGTTTTATGTGGCTTATGAGCTATGTCTATTCTAAGTAGCAGCTTTTTATCATAATACAATAATAACTTCTTCTTGATTCAACCTTTGGTGCTATAATATTCGAACATGGTCAACATTTGAATGTGTATTGATACTTTTTAGAGCTATAAATATTATATTACCTAATGCATAATTTATGATGCATATAACTGTAATTTATTGACACTGCATATGTATTAGATCGCTATCTACTATTTCTTCTCATTTTTTTGTGTGCACTAAACTGGAAAACAAATACTGCAAGTCTTTTCTGCTTCTGCTACAGGCCTTTTTGCATAAAATGTGCAAATATACTTGCTTAACATATTGTTATTGCCACTGACATTTGTAGCGGCATTAAGGTTCTATAAATAAGAATAACAAAATAAAAATGTAAAAATTGGGTGTTTTTTTTGGATTTAGTTGGTTTGAATGATGAAATTCGTTAAGAAAAACATTAAATTTGCATAAAGAAGGTTTTTTTTTATCTTGTCGTACTGACTTAATTTTGGGGCATTTACTGTGAGGATTTTATACAATTGATTGAGAAGTTGTGGCGCCCTATAGTGATGCAATGTTGGCGGCCATTTTAGGAGTCACATTGATATTGCAAGCTATTGAATTCTTTAGCAAGTGCTACTCGTTCTTATACTCAATCCAATATAAATAGTCCTATGCTTCAGAAACTTGATGATTTCACAATTACAGTATAATTATCGTAATATTTTTAGTATAAATGCCTGCACCAACTATTTTTTCTGAAATTTAAACACAACTTAATTTATTTCAAAGTGACTGCCCTATTAACCAAGGAATTTTTTAGTTTTGTTTGTTTCTGTCATACAAAGGCACCTCCAAATTTATTTATTCGGAAACTCCATGGCTTTGTGAGTGCTTCTCTCGATGATACATTTCTGCAACAAACATGAATTATGTATTGCGAAATTGAGTCCAAATGCACTTTCTTGATAAGTTCAGGGGCTTTTTATGCTATTCTATAGTTATACTTTCTCCTTTTCTGTCATTGCTAGCTATTTTTTTAAATTTGAATTTAAAATTATGTTTGAAAGACTGGCTCTGACAAAATACATGGTTATGTACTCATGAACCCATCTCAACATTATTTGTTTCCTGTGCATTCTTTCTTATACTTTTAAAAAAAGAAGAAATACACGTATTAAATGAGGGGGAAAAAACGTGACATGATGACATTTTGTGATAGTGTTGTGTAGAGGCATGCGTAATAATACCTTGCATGTCTCACTATTTCTCCCCATAGCTTTATTTTGAAAATATTAGAATTGCAAGGGATAAAAAGTAAATTTTCAATCTTTTTTTTCCTGTTCAGTTCGACTTTGGCATGAATTGAAGCATATTGAGGACTATACTGGACTTTGCATGCATATCTTAGTTACATTTTCTTATTAAAGGTAAAGTCCCACTTTGAAAGAAGGTAGTTGTAGGAGGAAGAGCATAAAAAATTAGGAAAGGCTTGGGAATTGCAATTTGATTTGAGCCCACCACAATCATAAAATGTCATGATTACACGGACTCGGTTGAAAATGCAAAGCCCAAATATGCGCCATTTTACTGACAGTATGTAGTGCCCTCTACTGGATAAAATGCATCAGCTTTTATTAAACACGTATACATGCAATGATGTCCTAGTGCATGGGCGCCACCAACTGCCCGTGTCTGCTGAAATTGTGGGGAAATGTATAATCCAGTATGATCCGATTGGAGTACAACAGGGTTCATTCAGACCTGGGTGTTTAGGGAAGAGGAATTTTGTATTGGAAAATCAGGGAAAAACTTGTTTTTATGGGGTTAAGTCTGATAAACCCGCTTATTTTCAGTAGGCCTATATATAAATTCAACGTTTATAGAAGTGCGTTGTATAATTATAATCAAAATTTATATTTATGCAAGAAATAGTTGTTATCTGAAAGCAAGGGAAATTTTCTTTCAAAATAATTTAGTTTTAATGTGCATTTGCTTGAAATAAATGTGATGACATCTGGAATGTGTAAATGAGGATATATTAATTAATACAAAATATAAACAAGAGATTTAGAATGGATAGTTTAAGGCATGTTTAATATCAAAATTTTAATGAATCAGCTCCTATAATAAAACAAAAGGATAACAAAAGTCAGATTATTTGTGTGGCTGAAAATATTGCCAGTAATCCTATTGTTGTCTCTTTAACACACAGTTGACATAAATTGTAAAAGTACCTCCTACATTTATTTTCATTTTGTAGCTAACACAATGTTCAGCATGTATAGGCCCTACTGTGCAAAATTTACTGTGTTCTAATGTTGTCACGAATTTTTCCCAAATTCCAGGTAAGACCTACCTGTTGTGATTATTCTTTATTGGTATGATTTAAAATTGTCACCTGCATTTACTTGTGTGCTATGCCATACCACTGATACAAAGTAACTGCATACATAATCTTTTGTTTTCATCCCCTTGTTCATATTTAAAACATGTCTGGCATTGTTTATGAATTTGAATTTTCATAAATTGTGTTAGCAATTTAATTCTGTCACGTATGGATTTTTTTTATCTGCACTCTCAACTTATTTATTATTTGTTTGAATTGTGGTGCTGTTTGGGGCTATATCATTCGCAGTTGCTTTTTAGTTTTCCTGCTGACTGAACAAGGAACTTATGGGATTTTCGAACCAATTTCCAAAATGTACATTGGAGCAGAAAATAACTTAAAATTTGGCCTATACTTTTTTTTCTGATATATGAAATGAAGGAAAATACTGCAATGCATGCATGAGTGTGTTACAGAGGGGATGCAGTCTAATGGAGTAAAAAATGGGCTCACCCTTTTTTATATTTAACCCCCTCCTGCATTAACAAATGTGCAAAAAGAATTTGGAAATTAATGAAAAATGTCTGTCTAGGCTGTTTATCTCGGTGGAAAATGTGGTTTGTGCCATGAGCATCTTGCAGCACTTGCAACATATATTTCCGCTGCATTTCCTTTAGGAAGACTTCCGCTGTCTCTCTGATAATTTTTTTTAAAACTTTTAATTTATCATAGTGCTGAAAAAGATCATTGGTATACTATATATAGGCCTATACTATCTGCTTTTGGTCAACAATAACAATTTAAAGTTTTGTTGCCAAAGTTAATATTCTCTATTAATAGTAATTGGGATGCCAAGACAGTCATTCTATTTTGCATTGGGAAATTGCAAACTTTGAAAGTCTCAAACTTTATACCAGTCTATAGCACATCATAGAAAGCGTAACAATTATCCATCAGTCTTATGGTAAAAAAAAATTCAAAAGTGAAGTAAATGTCATTCCACATTTTTTGTCTGTCATGTAGTTACATAGCCTACATAATTATATTCTTATATGATATATTTGGAATTGCCACTGCCCTGCAATATCATGAAAAAAAATTGAGAATCAGCCATGTTAATACATTGTAGCTCATTTTTTTTAAAAAAAAAGTCTGTTAAGAAAAATGCTAAAATATGCAAATAAGCATGTGACTTGAGATGCTTTAATTTTTTTATTTATTAAGCAAGACAAAATTTAATTGCAAGATAGAAATGACAAAAATTATGTGTTAAAATTAAGTTAGGGGTGAAAAATAGATAATTACCTTTTTTTATAACATGATGTCCAGGCTGTAATTTTCAGCTGAAAATAAATAAAATGAACAATTATGAAGCATCGCTCTGTAGTGGGGGTTCATTTACTTTTGGTCCCCCAGTGTATATGTATTGTAGGCCCTACTGCTTGACAGTATGTTAATATAAATTTTTGATAATATAATGCAGCTCTGTTTATTTGCTTTCAACATAAGCTTCAATTTTGCTAATATTGGATGTATTCTGGAAGCTCTAATGTCTACAATGATTATGATAACATGCGTTATGTTATTGGCTCATTTGTAAAGATATTCTGCTATTCCAGATGGGGACTTGTATATTTAGCCAAGGTATATGAGAAATTTCCCTCTGAAATAAGATTTATTTGGAGAAATGTCCCCTTCCACTATATATAATCCAACTTTTCACTGTTTGAAATGATAGGATATTATATAACTGACCCATGCAGGATAAAAAAAATTTTTTTAAAAATTTTTCACGAATATTCTAGATATTTGTTTATTCTTATTTTTGTTTATGGTTATGTATTTTTTTTTTATAAAATTGGTGGAAGGCCCCCTGCAAATTGAAATTATTATAGTGGTCAGCAGGTGTATTTTTGTAGTCTCAGGTGGACATGTTTGAATAAAAACATTAGTTATATATAAATAGTTGGTATTTATAGAAGAGTTTTTCGGTTGCAGATGGTTCTGTATATAATCTCCTCCTTATACTGCATAGCTATATTTTACAAAATAAGCTTGTGGTAATATGTTTTGGCTTATTTCCGTTTGTTTTCTATATCTTATGTTTGTTTATTATACATCTCTCAACACTTGTTGTGTATTAGGGAGTCTGTGGAAGTGGATTTATATTTGCATATTTCAATCCAATTTGTAAAGGCTGCATGAAATGGAATTTACAAGTCACAATTTCAATTTGCACAAATGTTTTCTACTTCATCTCTGGTTTTCACTTTTGGAAATTAAAGCATGCCCAGGCGAGCCATTTATTTCTGTATTGGGAATATGAGATTTTGTCAATTTTAGAAAATCCTTATGCTACGAATACACGTATAGTCTGAATTTGCAATTGAAAAATGTAATGATAGAGATTTTGTGATGTAATTTCACAAGTTTTAAAGCGATGCTATAATATATAACTATACTTTTAAAAGTCATAAGTTTTATATTTCTAATATTGGAAATGCTTTCTTTCGTATACTCTTCCATACTAATACTCTATGACATTTAAATAACCAACCAACTTGTATTTTCTTTTTATAAGATGATGCCAAATGCTTTGATTTACTGAAGCTCATGTTTTTTTCCTTAAAACCCTTTATTTTAATTGATCTGCCCTAATTCCCTATAGAGTTTTGAGTTGATCCACTCTCAACAAGCTATTTGGGATATTATTGATTTAAATGTAAAATAGTCTTATATATATGCATGTAAGCAAGTAACCCAATCCACTTTTACTTAACAGCAATTGTGATTGCGTGAAAATAGTCATTGTTTATATACTGTTTATGCTTTGTTTAGTCTGAACAGCATTTGATAACAAAGGCTATACATTTTCCATCCAATTTGTGAGAAAGCTTAACTTATTGAATTACTTATATATGTAATGAGGAGTATAACTTGTTTGAAACTCACTTTAAAATCCTAATTTTTTCTAATCGTCAAAATTAAATTGCACTGTTCTACTAAGTGCACCAATAATATCAACTTTATTAAAGTTGTCATTTATTGTAGTATGCTATAAATGGTTTATATCATGCTTTTCATAAGGGAGTGTTCTAATATTATGTGACACTTTCTGACATTTTACTGACAGTATGTAGCGCCCTCTACTTCATGAAAGGCATCAGCTCTCGTGGAACACGTACACAGTGACTGCTGAAATTATGGAAAAATGGTACTTAACATGCATGTATTTAGCAAACGTCGTGATTTCTTCACTATGGACACTTTGTTGCATTTATTATTCTCACAGCCATTCATATCTAATTTAGTAAGAGTGTACAATTTAAATAATATATATTTACTACTGTACAAAGTGAGACTTTCCCCTGAAGTCTTTTAGATACATTAATTTCACAGATTATGATGGTCTTTTACATGTGCATGAGAAAAATTTGTAGCAAACATTGCTTAAGATTTTCATTCAAATATCAAAATCAAATGTTACTTAACAAGGTGCTGATTACACCTCCCTTAACTCATGAGTGACGTATAATATTTTAATGCTATATTATATGTTTAGGGTATAACCCCAGTAAGTTAAATTTTGCAAATGCAATTTGTCTATTAATTACAGGTCAGCGTGATAGCTGACCAATATGCCAAAAATGTAATTTACATGCAATGACACGCATCAGATTGAAGCCTGAAAATACCAAATTGACATGGGCAATGACCAATGCGTTTGAATCCATGTGTCCTTTTTATTTATAAAAGTTTATGGCCATTTTGTTTTCTGAACAAATCATCCTCATTTCCCCATGCTATGGTAGCCAACGGTTAACAAGGCTTGTGGGGATTTCATTCAAGTCTATCTATTTCTGAAAACGACTATTGTTTCTGTTTGCAATGCATTTGAGGAAGGGACCCCCCAAAACTCATTTTTACGACTGATGAAAACGTTTGATCTGCAAGCAATAGATGCTTGTATCAAGAGTTCTTTGTATATACAGTATATACCTTTATTATATACGTGTGTGTATATTGGCAGCTATGCTTACTTTGAACAAGATTTCCAGCATTTTGGAAATCTTTACATTTTCTCTAGGGACTTTATAGACAGGGATACTTGTTTGGATTGTATTATGCTGGGCCCTGTACATTTTATTTTCTATCTCAGTTTGTTCAGATTGGTAAATGAGGTGGATTGAAGGGATCTAGATGCTGCAGAGCCCTGAAAAAACACTTGGAAATAGCTGTTTTTCCAATAACTTTTAATGGCCTTAAATAAAAGAAACAAGAAGGATGGTTGTGACCAAGAGGTGTCGCTAGGGGATGGATTTAGCCAGACCACCATTGCTGTATAATTGCATAACTAGGCCTATATGTCCAAACTAATATGGACTCGTTTAAATGATGCAACAAAATACGTGAGCTGAAAGTATAACCAAGCAGCATTATTGTTTATATTGATTAACTACTCCCGCTTGCATGGTTATTGCATAGAAGATGGTTATGCAGATGCTGACTTAGCTGATCAAAAAAGTCTTAAGTCTTACAGCCGTATTCACCAACGAGGTTTAATAGTTATGCATTTGTCGAGCTATTTATAATTTAGTTTGAAAATCAGGAAAGCAGTATGCTTAAAGGGAAAGTCCCACTTTGAAAGAGGTGGGTTCAGGTGGGTGGGTTGTTGGAAGAGGAGCATGGAAATTGCAATTTTGATTTGAGCCCATGTACCAATCAATAACTGAAATGTCCTGAATACGTGAATTTGGATGAAAATGCAAAACCCAAATAGGCACATTTTACTGACAGTATGTAGCGCCCCCTACTGGATAAAAGGCATCAGCTCTCATGAAACACGTAATACTTGCATGACCTATTTCAGGCTCATAGCCATTCATATATTAAGTGTGAACAACTTAAATATCATTTGTTTCATAAGTGGGACTTTCCCTTTAATGTTTAACCATAATCCTTGACACATTCTAACGGCCTAACCATGCAAACAAAATATTATAGGGCATGGAAATGGATCCCATATATATCTGGACATATGTCCATGAGTTAAAGCTTATTGCTGACCATTGAAGTGTTATTTATTTGCAGATGAAATGAGTATATACACTGTATACATGTATACAAATCAGGAATTTATTGTTCCCATGTTTAAAAAATTGTACTAGTAATGTAGTCTATATAATACTTTTTATAAAAAAGCATAATTTTAAGGGAAAAAAACCTCATAATTTAAGTTAAAAAATTTTTTTTTTATTTTGTTTAGTTTGGTTCTAGTGATATGCACCCTGGTCTGCAGAATAAATAATGTATGTAAAAAAAGGTCTAATTGAAATTTAATAAATATAAACCTTGCATGGTTAAGTCACCTGGTTAACTCCAATTGCTCTTTAAACAATGCATTTAAGTTCTCCATAAATATTTGCTAGATTATATGATAAAACGTGCATGTTTTTGGGACGTAAATATGCTGCTTTGTTTGTCGTTTCTGTATACAGTATACGAGGCGTATATACTTTTTATCTTACAGCCGTTCTTAACCTCTGAATTATCATGTATAATGATGACATTTATTTAGAAAATGGCCATGGAAGAATAATTAAGCAAGCTATATATATATATATATATATATATATATATATATATAATTGTGCTATCATAATTAACTTAATTGTTGGCATGTTTTGACATAATTAGACAGTGTTCTGTTTTAATTTCTTCTTTAATGAACATTTTACAAGCAGGTACAGCTGACCTCAACAGTGCAAAATCAGATTGTTTTGCCTAAATTAGTTTGTATTGAAGGATTCGTTTGTTATGCACTTGCTGTTTGACTTTTATGATGCATTCCCTATATAAAGGGAATGCATATATATAAAACATAATATTTTTAATATTTAAATAAATTAAAGGGTATTCCAAATACTCTTGAATTTTGGGAAGCATGCTTAAATCATATATAGTATACCAGATTAATTTAAATAATGAAGTCCATTTAAATTCTTTTTGGAAATCGGGAGAGTAATGTAGGCCTATGGTGGACGTATATTTATAAATGTTTATTAATAAATTATTCTCAAAAGATGAATTTCAGTTATAAAACTGACATGTTTTTGGGAACTTTTACTTGTGGGATGATTATGGTATGCACGAGCCTTAATTATGAAGTTATGTAGGGCATCATCTAAAGAAAATGCGCAGTTGTCTATTGATCAGCATCAGTAACATTGCAAATCATCCAGGTATAGACCTCAATATACATGTATATATAATTGAAATAACTTCTTTCTGATTGGTATACATTTAAATTTTCCAATTCACTCATTTGTTGAACATAGTACAGTAATCTCCTTCATGCCCAGGGGCTCGTCAATATACTTCCCCCCTCCCCCCCCCCTCCGAGGTAGGGGGGTAGTAACGTGACAGGTGGTGAATAACGGAAGAATTCTTGATTTTGAGACTGCATTATTCATCTCTTAAAAACATGAACTCAATGAGTTAAATTTAAATTAATGATTTAATTGTGATTTGTCATCAATCCAAAATCTTTGACTATATTTAGCTATATTATAGTCTTCACCAGAAACTGTATATTCAATCTCCAAATTTGAAGACAGTTTTCTATAGAGCCACATTCACATATTGCATTTTAAGCACCTCAATATTAGTTTTTACTCATTATTTGACAAACGTTTTGCAGTTTATTTCACTTAACTTTGATTGCATGTATAATAACTGAGTACTGGCCTAACATTAGGAAATACTTTCTGAGATTCTTTCAAGTATAATAGGCTACTGGCCTTAGTTCAGTGATTTATTTATCAATTCAATTGAAGTGTCACACGTGAAAGTTGATTAACATTCCCAAATGCAGTTATTCAGTATATTTTTCTGTACATGTATACCATACAGTCCATTAATAATTTAAGAAAGGGAAGTTTGGAGAGTGTCTCTCTAAAATTCATTTTATTTTTTAGCTTGTTTCTGGGGATTTTCTATCCCCAATTTCATATTAAAGTACCCCCCTGCATGTTACTTGTGTATAGAATATTTATAATTTCATTTCTTTGAACTCTTGTGTCGTTATAAGCTCACCTACAGTGTATACACTGAATGCATAATATGTTTCGTACAAAACAGTCCAAAAAAAGCATATCCATAATATATTTAAAAAAACTTTGCTGTGACTAAGGCTTATATCATATGGCAGCTGAAAATAAACCTTTGTCACGTCATGTACTACAGTGACTTATATATTCACGTGGGTTGCCGCTTTGCCATTCTTTTATATTCTTGAGCTTTAGAAAATACATTCTTCGTTTTCATTTGTAGTTTATATGCTTCGTAAACCATAAAGAATCTCCTTAGGGCTTTAGTCTTGTTCTTTAATTTCAAATACTGCCAGGATATGTGCCATAGCTCTCGATAGATCATGCCAACTCGTAATATTAAAATTGTTGTATATTCATGAGACTCCGTATAATAACCATTCGTTGTAAATACACTTTTGCCTCTTTTTTTGGGGGGACGCTTGCATACTAATTATGAGTTCACAGCGTGAGATATTAATAATGTGATGAATTTTTTATATACCTTATTTTCTCACTGCATGAGGACTTTTTTTAAAAATGTCAGATTTGAGCTTAATTCAGCATGTTGGTGAAATTTATGCCCAGAAACCCACTTGTGAGCCCATATTGCGCTGATGTGAGACTTGCATGACAGGGATGAAATAAATAGTTAAGTTTGAATTCGTATACAGGTAATTATAATTACGTCTTTAAGATCATAATATTATTTTGCTGAATCAGAAATGAGGAAGCAACCAATATAGATAGGGGATGTTCAGAAAGGCCATTGGCAATAACTAGCAATTTTCATGTTTTGCAGGGGTCCATTACATAGTTCTAGAGAACAGGGTTGGAAATTATAAATTTCGTATTATAAATTTGGATGGCTTTATGTTTAAGGAACGGATTTTTCTTGAAATAATAAGTTTATAAAAATATTGAAAGTCTGGAAATGGAAAACTTTTTAACCTATAATTATAATAATGATGTGAAAGCATTTGAGAAAAATGATTTAATCTACAAATTTATTTTTTTTCTCTATCAGCATGAAATAAGCGAAAAATATGTAGAATAGAACTCTTGAAATTATGCCAATATTTTTAATATGAATATATACATATACCTTCACAAATATTGTACTGATGAAAATGTGAGGATTTTCAGCAAGGATAATATAATTTACATGAACAGTATTTTGATATTATTTTAGATTTTATTTGAAACCATGAAAGAAGGCGATTTTTCCCATTGAAAACCAGTCTTTTCAATTGGAAATCTAATCTTCTTTTAAGTGCAAGCAAGAAAAGCAACATGTATACTGATGCATATAAACAATAATTGTGCAACCCTCTACAATGGGATTTTTATAGCACATATATATATAGTTTCACAAACGGCATGTAATTTCAATGTTTTTTGGCATAATTGATCACGAATGACATGAGTTTTAGCTTATTTTGATCTCTTCCCTTCTACTTTTATAAGGGGTTTTTTATGGGCTATGAGTACATGCACTCTGTGGATATCATGTGCCAAAGTGGAAACAAAATGGTTGTATTATTGGAGCAAAATGTTTTCAGTCTATAAACCCGAGTTAGGTTTGAGTAATTGAGTTTTGAAACCTTGTGATGTTCATTCCATGTGTTTAATATCTGCAATTTGAATTATTATATCCGCAAAACCCGCAAGAGGGTCTTTTAATTATTACACATAAAATGGTCGTTTAAACCAAGCGTAAACTTACATTTAATGCGCTTACATATGTTCATAGTTGTCAGACAAAATTAATTTTACGTGTTATTAAACTGCTCATTGCAACACAGCCGACGGTATTAACATCAAATTTGTTAAAAAGCAGTTGGAAATGTCATTGGGGATTTTGAAAACACCAATTTCTGTTTTATTTGGACAAGGGCTGTTTCACCTTTTTTAACTCACCGAAATCGTGAGGTCATTATGCATTATAAAACATATATAATTGGAATTTTATTAGCAAAGTATTCTGCATTACACGATCGAGTATGCATTCGTCAATGCTGTTCATTTGTATTCATTTAGTAAGAATGCATTTGTTAACATATACTAGGCCTATATAATATTTTTTTATATATAATATTAAATTAGTTTTGCACTATTTATATCTGTTGCCATGGACCTGCTTTAGTTTCATCTTTTGCTCATTAGATGGCCATGCTGTGTCCATGGTGTGTTGTTTTCAAGATGTAATTGGATACGTGTTCAGCATTTTTAATTATAGGTACTTCAAGGGGTATGTTTCATGAACTAGGGTTGTGCTAAGCCATAAATCTTATAGCAAATTTAAAAAAAATATAAGAATAACAACATTTAAGCAGATTCTGCACATTTCTAACCATTTATTGATTTGTAATATATGATGAGCCTATATATGTTTATATGACTATATATAACATGAGCTAACTCACTGTAATTGTATAATAATAATAATATTTGCAATTATTATAATAACAAACCATTACTTTTGCTATTATCATTATCTACCAATTAACAATGCATTGCTGTTGTAATGAATGAGTGTTTACTTTGTGTGACCACGTTATATTACCGACCTGATCAAAAAATAGTCTTGTTCCTATGGCTTACTTACTTCTGTTTAAGTATTTATAATGCTGCATAATTATATATACTTGTCCCAGCAAACGACTGGCTTCATTATGCTGAACTAATCAAAATCAGGTGAATATCTTTTTTCTGATTTTACCAGTTTGAATTTAGAAATTCACTCTGGTCTTGAACAGGGTATAGCTTCGTTAAATGTATTGGATATATGCATTTCATGCAAATTTAGGGAGAAATTTTTCAAAAATATATGACTATAATTTGTAAAAAATATATTTGCCTTAAAACTTTTTTTGTCAAATATATATGAAAATTAAAGATGCACTCTATAGATGCATTTTTATGCATTTTGAAATTATCATGGATGCATGTATCAGTATATAGCATACATGCTATGAAGTGACCTCCCTATGACGTCAGCTATAATGCTTAGCTAAGGATACAAGCAGTGGTTATCTTCCAATTGTTAATATTAATTTTCATCAATTTTTAATTTCAATTAATGAAAAATATAGTTACATAGGCCTATAGTTAATTAACATGGTAACAATTTTCAAAACTTTTTTATATTTATTTATTAATATTATTATATTTAATTTTTTGTACTAAAGCAACTCAGCTTATAAGCCGAGTTCCCCTTTTAAGTTTTATTTTTAATTTTAATACCTGAATCCATTTTTGTTAATATATTTTGTCTGGTGTGCTAGTGGATATAAATATCTCCAAATTTTCGGACCCAAAATTTAGTGTTTTCCAATATCTTTCATATTGTTTGTATAGATAGAGGACGTGCTTTGTCACCGTAAACAAGTATACAATTTATTAGCCAATATTGCTGTTTTATCTTCAAAAAATCACCTTTAATTTGTGAGTTTGTTTTCGTTGTCTTGTTTTTTTTTTCCTGAAAATAATGGAAAGTTGAAATGTATATATATATTTCGTGGGAATTAGTCCATTGCAAACACGTGCTGCCCTTGCAGTGGCAGTTGGCCCATGAGCCATTTGCTCAATTGAGTTTCTGAGCGACGATTAGAGATGGTGGAATTGTTATAAAATATTGCAGTAATGGGTGGCGCAGTGCATTGTGGTCCGTTTTCTGAAAATGTTTACGCCGTTGTATAAGCACCACAATTGGTAGGTTTAATGGCAAGACAGGCTTAAATTTAAGCCTGACAATTCAGAAAATGCAAGCTATTTAGGTGCCCTCTGGTTTAGAGTTCAGTTGGGGGCATTTAATAACTCTTTTTTTCCTTTTTCCTTGTAATGGCTGCTTGTGCTCATCATGATAGCCCTAGACTTGAATCCAGGGATTCCAAAAGCTTTGCATTTTCTTACCCATTTCATATAGGTGTTTTTGTGTTTTTGTGCAACTGTTGTATCGGTTGGATTATTCGTATTGGGAAAATGCGTTTGTTTACACTGTAATAAATTATTTCAGTCGTAATTTATTTTTAAAAGGGATTTGCTGAATTGTTGGCCCATTACGTGTCAACAAGTACTCCTGCAAATTGCTTTCCAAAATTTCCTAAAGTGCAGGATTGTAAAAGCGAATTCTTGTGGGAGCTTATAAGTTTTCCTGTATAATAGACTTTTCACTTTTTAGATAATTAAAAATATTGGGTGGATTGCTCAAGTCTGGAATAGTGATTTAAGCTATAGAATAAACTTCAAAATAACATGTAATTTCGAAGTGAATTCCCGGCTTAAATCACTATTCTAGACTTGAGCAATCCACCCATTGAATATTTTGGTATTCGTGGCTGGAGATCCCGCACACTTGCATGCACATGGTAACTGTCAACTGATGACCAGGTATAATTTTTTTGAGAAAATTACCATTAAATCATTTTAATGTATATAGGGTATTTTGGAAGTCTGAAGTATGTATATGTATAGACCTATGCCCCTCACTCCCCCTACCTTCAACCCCACAAAATATAATTACAGAAATACCGGTACATTATAGTTTCCAAGATAATTCGTGCATCAACAGTCTCACTGCTATCAGTGATGTTGACAAAAATATGTCTTTGCTATATCCAATCCGTTGTTGGGAGCGTTCAAATATTGTGTAACATTGTTTAAAACTCTCCTACTTGGAGGTAATAAATTACCCTCATGCCCCTTTATTTTCGAAGATCCTATGCCTATGTAACGCTTGATTTTTATCAGCAATTATTAGGTTTCCAGATGTTGTCAATAGATGATTTTCACACTACTATTGTGCCTCCTGGTACTATCGGTGACAACTGAAGCTAGGGGTCTGCCACAGGGTGCGGTACTGTTCTGAGCATAGTTAAGTGATAGTACAATAATCCCCATGCCCCCTGGTAGTATCTGTGACAACTGAAGTTAGGGGTCTGGGCCAGGTTCTGAGCATGCTCAGTTGGAATGTGAAAGTTGTGTATTGGCAAAACATTTAATTAAATTGCAAATCTGCTGCTTGCAGTATATTTTTTGAGAATTCTATAAAATGATTTTAACAGGTTTTCATTTCTTTTTTTCTTGAATTGTTTTCAGAATGGCTATTAATTAATTGTTGTATCTATATGAGAATACATTTTCTAATAACAGACTTGAAAATATAACGGTCAATTGCAATCTTTAAATACAATTGATTTCCTAACGACTCCATATACAGTATACTTTGAATTAACAAAATAATAAAAACAAATGAAAATGCCCGTTTTCCATGAGAAAGTATAATTAATTATTATTAATTCTAATTACTATTAAAAACTACATATATATATATATATATATATATATATATATATATACTGTCACTGTGGGCTTGAACTCTTGAGAGCATGCATCAGTTGTGCTGTATATAGCTGGCATCTTGCTTTGAAGGGTGAATTCATCAGAGGCAGACAACTGTAAAATTTGAGAAAAGTTAAAGTATATATATATAGTAATAACTGTTTATTCTCTATTTATTTATTATAAGTTTAGATTAAATATAAAAAAACATATAATAGAATAAATAACAAGATGGCAGAACATATGTTGCATTCTCAAGAAAAGCAAAATACATGTAATATGATTTAAGGGGGCTGTCCACACTTTTTAGAGCATGCATGCTCCTATGGGAATCTCCATGTTAAATAAAAGTACAAATT
>JAQIXP010001166.1:0-19799 GCA_034700285.1 Proteroiulus fuscus | reverse complement strand
AACATGTTAAGGGGAAAGTCCCACTTTGTAACAAGTGATATTTAATTTGTTCACACTTACTAGATATGAATGTTTGTGACAATAATAATTGCAGAAGAGTTTCCATATTTAAGAAATCACGAGGTTTGCTGAGTTCATCTTAGGCGCCATTTTTCCAAAGATTTCAGCAGACATTGAAAGTTGGTGGTGCCCTCTAGGACATGCAGTGTCCGTGTTTTATGAGAGCTGATGCTTTTTATCCAGTAGAGGGCGCTAGATGTTGTCAATTAAATAGTGCATATTTGGGTTTTGCATTTTCAAACAAATTCTTATATTCAGAACATTATATTTATTAATTGGTTGGCTTGATTTACTTGATTTACTTTGGTTTACTTGATTTAATAATCAAGTTGAAATTTCCATGACTTTCTTAATGTTTCATGCTCTTCCTCCTACAACCACCTTCTTTCAAAGTGGGACTTACCCTTTAATCGTGATCTCCCAATCCAGCACTGACTGTCGATGTTGTCAGAAGGTTTTTTATTTACATTTTAATTATTATTCAACATGATAAATGCTTGAAGGGTCATTTTGTTTACACTTTACTTCGCGTTAAAAACAAAAGTTTAAAAAACGAGAAAAATGTGCTTATAAACGAAATTTTGAAAGCAGCTGTCATGAATTTAATTTCAATCTCAAAAGTGTCAAAAACAGCTGGTACAATTCCATATTGATAAAATAAGTAAACAGGTGGGCTGTTTTCATCACACTGCATTGGTCTTCGATTAAAATGAGATTCATACCAGCTGTTTAAAAAATTTGTTTTTTAATTTATAAGTTTTGAAAAACTTAGATAAAGTAGGGATTTGCATTATTGGGGTTTCTGGGAATTTGTTTCAACTATAGTCAAAATGGCCTTGAACTTTGCTCATTTTATCCCTGGTTACTAATGCTAGGCGGAAAATGAATGAAGTTATGGTTGGTCTGACTTTAGATCAGGAAGTAAGGGGGAAAAAATGGCCACTGCATGCCCTCATAGAAAATCCAGCATAGATATTTCAGATAAGATAAATCAGGATTAATAGTTATTTTTCCCCAAAGAGGATTTTTCTGGCAATAATATTTCATCTTGGTTATAATTATGGGAAATATGGGGTGTGCCATTTTTTATATCTACTTTGGATTCAAACAATTTGTCAGGAGTTGACAATGCGTAAACGAATCCAATACCAGTGTACGTGGATTAACTTTTTTTGTGAAATATGGTACAATAATCTAATAATTTTCCGAGACTTAAGCCCAATTTTTAGTAGCATAACAATTTTTCCTGTCGTGAAATATATTACCTATTTTTAATAAGAAGGAGATTAGGCGCTGGAAAATGCATCAGAATCCCACCAGTAATTCCCAAACAGTTTTAATCAACTGGTTGAATAATTTATATTCATTTTACTCGAAATATAGAGAATGCTGTCTTTATATTTTCAGTTCTTTTAATACGTATTTATCATTCCTTGCTAAAACTAGCAAAAGTGAATGTGAGAGATTATTGTTACCGAACTTTTATGTGATCAGTCTTAATTATGAGAATTTTATTTAACTTAGAACATTTATTTTTCGGTTTCTTTAATCTCCAACTCCCATTTACATTGTGTTTATTTATTGTTTACTTTCATTTTTATTTTTATCCTCATTTCCATCAGCTTGATAAATTGTTTTAGTTTGGATTATTTTCTATAACTATAATGCGTCAAGGGTATCACATATTTTTATTATTATCCATTTAGAAAATTTAAGAAAATGCAATCTCTCAGAAAAGCAAAACAAAATTGATTTAGTAGCTTGCACTGATTTTATGAAGGTAGCTTTAATTGACAGCATATTGTTGGTTATTTATTTTAATCGGGGAAAACCACATTAATGTGGCTTGATAAATTTTACGAACTGTCAATGTTTTGAAAAAATTCTGATAGAGGAATTTGTGTTTCAACGACAAAGTATTGCCATTTTTTAATTGTTCGATAGCAATAATTCATTGCATGAAAAATTTAAAAAAAAATCCTTCCATTGAGCAGCTTTCAAATTCAAAAATTATTTGAAATGGGCTGGTTTTTCTATGGATTTTGAAATGTAGATTAAAAATAACATAAAAGTTCATACTGAGTTGGGAAGGCAGAGAAAGTCTGGTGAAAGTAATATGATCTAAAAAGTCAGAAATAATCCTAAAAAAATCCGAAAAGGCCGAGAAAGTCAGTTGAGAGGAATTTGGCTTGGAAACAACGAAAAGCCCAAAGTAGCTAAGTCAGGAAAATTTAGCAAGTTCATTTATGTATTATTTTAAATTATAAGTATGATGTAATACAATTTCCTAGATTGCTCATAATTTTTTTGTTTTTATAATGTAAAAATTAAAAAGTGCATTTTATTTTGCTCCAAATATTTTAATTTTATTTTTTAAGATTGTATTATTCAAATGTTGCTGTCTGTAATGGCCTAGAATTTTTTCAATGCAAAACAAATGCTAGTATTTATGAATAATGGAATAAAATGCCAAGAAAAATCCTTATTTTTATCTTGAAAAACTGTCAGTTTTGTCAGTGAGAATTGTTATTTTGATCAGGGAAAGTTCAGGAATAACTGTTTTTGGTCAGGATAAATCTTATAAGCTTAAGTTTAGAAATCTGTATGAACCCTGTGTAATTTCCAAATATATAGTATTTCTTCAAAATAGGAAATTTTAAAATTTATTAAATGCATGTCAAAAGGCATATGCGTGTGTAAATGTAATATAGGCCTACTTTGCAAATGTGCTTTTCCCCTCTTATAAAAAATTTTCCTATTCAAATTTTCTTAAAGTTCAATAAACTTGAAATACTCGTTGCACATCATATGGGCATCACGCTTAGACACATAAACACTTCAACAAAAGAGATCGTGAGATTGCATACAAGAAAGTGTTTTTCCTAACACCAACAAAATTGAACCAATTTTTCAAGCAAGCCCATTATAGAATTAAACTTCTATTCCTCAAAATGGATCAATACTTCATTGTTTTGTATTGATAGTGATGTATGCAATGTTGTTGAAATTAAGCCTATTTTTGTAGGCCCATGTCGATTTATTTTGCTTTAATAGACGAAGAATTATAGATTTGGATGACTATTTATTGTGAAAATCGTAATGAAAGTACTCATATAAACATAAATGACAAGGTAAAAATCATAAGATGCCTAATAGCAAGTATTAATTTTATTTTTATTTTATTTACAATTTTTTTTGCGAACAGGGAAAAAAATTACACTGTGTAAAGTTCTGATTTACTATATTTTCATGGGCTTTTTCATAGAAAGGGTTGTCCAGTCCATTCGGCTGTCATTTCTCCAACAGATTAGCTTTTAAATAAGAATTAAATCCTTTATTTCTCTAATCCTTTCTCAATTGCTTTTAAACCTAAAGTTTTTTTATCAAGTATTTGTGACCACTAATGAGAATCAGTGGTGGATCCAAGGGAGGGGGCCAGGGGGTGCATATCACCAGGGACTTCATTTGGGGGGGCAGGGGGTGCATATCACCAGGGACTTCATTTGGGGGGGCAGGGGGCATTTGCCCCCCCCCCCCGTTTTTCAATTCATTTTTTTTTTAAATGCCTGCGATGCCATATTTCCGAAATGGATATTTTTTCCTCAGCCAAGCACAAACATTTCCCAGAATCAGTTTTGTTTGTGCCAAAAATGTACTTATTTTTTGGAATAAAGAAAAAGTAATTTGATCCATAAAATTCTCTCCCAAATAATGTAAGTAAATAAAATGATTAAACGTGGAAAGTTTTAAGGTGACAATTAACAAATTATGCTGCCATGGCATGGGGTCAACACGCCAGCATCAATCAGAATCTGATTCATTAATGTCCTCTGCAGTCACAATTTTGTTAGACTGATCCTTGATTGCTAAAGTTGGCATCAAACTTATTAGTTTCTTTAGAACCTTGTTATTAACCTGGAATTGCAAAGGTCCAAAGTTTTAAAAACAATTAACTCCCAATTACCTCTTTTGGAACTTCTCACAAACTCACTAAATAAAACAAAGTCTCAAGATTGAGGGATTTCAGCCCAGGTAGAAGTTTCGGGATGCAAAGCAAGCAGTTGCCCCCGAGTAGATAAACCCCAATGAGTGACAGGTTTTCCAGGAACCTTAAAATAAGTATAAGCAAAATAAACAATATTTGGGCCAAGTAAAGTAAGATTTCAAATCTAAATGCATCAGAAATCTTGAGTTTTGACTGTAAAAATATATTAATAACAGTTTTCAAGTCAAATCACAAAAATTCCAGGGAACTGATATTAAGCAATTAGAAAATATGCAAGACCAAAATTAGCCAGAATTAAATTACTGTTACAAAATTTCTTGAAAATGTTTTTTTTTTTTTGTTGTTAAATCCCAAATTTGCAAATCTTGCTAATCATGATTTTCTCAAGTTTAGATTTGGGTCTCAAAAATTCTATATATTAATTTCTTTAAGTAATAATATATGAATTTTATACTGCTGTATAAGCCTCGTAATCTGGGCAAGTCTGGTGATTCCAATGGAATATAGATTTTCAAGTAGAAATGTTTTAACCCCCCTCCTGAGAAAAAAAGGACTTAATTCTTACTTGCAGTGAGTCATGATGGACTCCAGAAAGGTTTCGTTAACGCCCGTGCTGTGGTCAAGGACCAAGCTCCTTAAGTGCGGACAGCTGGAAGATTTGAAAAAAAGGATTTTGCAGTTAATTGTGCCGCAAGCTAGTTTTATATCGAAAAATTGAGGCCTACCTCTGCTACAATGCTAGCACAGCAGTATCATCAAGTTGAACGCAGTAGCACAAGCTCAAGGTGACCAGTTGAGGGAGAACCCTGTTTTGGAAGAACTTATGAAATCCCTGGGCAGTGACGTCATACGCACAGCTAATCTCCAAATGTGTAAGATCGTTTAATCTCTAAAAATAATATATGAAGGATTGAAAATCATAATTGATGTATTACAGAGATGAGACTGCATATATATCACTAGAGGTCGTGATATGACCCAACTATAACCCGATTATAATTAGAGAAAGACCTCCAGGTGAGAAGGTCATTTTCTAATTAAAATCTGGTTCTAATTGGGTCACATACCACGCCCTCCACTGATATGTATACCATATGACATACTAAAAGAAGAATCTGTGAAATAATTTCTGTTCAGACACTAGATCTAAATATTGGACTGTAGATCTGACAGTTTTTCACTGATCAAATGCAGATTATGCAGGAAATAAATATATTCCCTTCTAAACATACTATTGTTTGCCTTAATTTTAAAAATAACTTTGCTACAAGGGGATTTTCCGTTTAATACATGATTGCAATTTCCCACTTTAGTTGTAATGTGACCTTAATTTTGATTTTTTATGTCAAAAAATAAGCATCTAACAAGGCATACAACTGACATAAGCTGCATTTGTGAAATGACAGTGGTTTACTTTAAGCTGGATCATATATTTATGTCACAATGCATTCTTTTCAATATCATTTACTTTCCATTTCATTATACTTTTCGAGGAAAAAAATCAATAATTTACTCTAGCATTAGTTGATTGGAAAAGTAACGTTTGAATTCAAATGTCTGTATTTGCAAAACTAATAGTGTTTTTGTACTCCCTTTCAACTTTCATTATGTTTGAAAACTAAGAGTTTAACATTTAAAACAAGCTATTAAAATGTTAGATGTGCTTGTACAGAGAACTATTTTGTGCAAGTCTTATTTGCAAAATCCATTTATATGCTGTAATAGGTTTTGACCCCTCTCTTGGGGAAGGCACCATAACTAAGGGGGTAACATCCCATAGCGACAGGGCTATAGCAAAGTATCCCAGATTGTATGAAATAAATCCATTTCATAATTATTATACCTAATGTTTATTTTATATATTTTTATGCTGTTGCATTAACCTTATCACTATTAAGAAGGCCTAATGTATTAACTTCTGTATGCAAAAAATGATTCCCCTAATTTACATTAGTATTAATGTGGCTTATAACTTACATATAATTGCATATTTATTAAAATGTAAATAATTTAATGGGAATGTAATATTTTCTTTCACAACTATTGCTTCACATTGGGAACTCGAGCCTTTGCTGCTTGAATTTCCTAAATAGAAGCCCTAATTTATTCATTATTTACTCTTTTAAAAGTGCATAATATATTAGTGAAATTCCAGACGACATTTTCTTCTTGAGTGAGTCTGACCTCTTCCTAAATTCTTGCCACAGCAAGAATCTTTACGAAGATGTCATTCAAGATTAAGGAAATCTATTCAAAATAAAATATTTTCACTTTGAAACTGCGGTGACCGTAAAATTTATTCTGAATGCACTTGCTCATACACTTTGCAGTGTTAATGTTAAGCAAGTCTGCAATATACTATCTATGGTATTATGGGAAGAATGTTGTGTATTTTTGTTGAAAAAGAAAACAAAGTGCAATAGGTTTTTTTTCAATAAATAAGAATGTTCAAATGTTAAAACAGTTTAAGTACAATGTATAAGAAAAACCGTTTTCAGTCCAATTGGTCATGGTTTTAAAAGGTATATACTATCTCCAACAAAACTTCTCGCCAGTGGACATTATATAGTGAGAAAAAAAATTCACTTTCCATTTCAGCTTTAAATGTAGGCCTAACTTGCTTTAAGAATTTTAAATCCATAAGATTACCACAAGCACTGCATACATTATTTCAGTGCACTTTTTGCTTTTCTTTAAGATGAGATTTTCCTGAACTTATAAATCTCAGAGGTTTTATTCCTCGTTATCTTAGACGTTTCATTTCTACTCTAGAATTATGCTTTCAGTCACATTTAAATGGTGATTTACCATTCCTAAAGTTCAAATGTTCCCATTTTCATATATTTGACTAGTAGGTCCCACAGCTACATTTTCCATATTTCTTACTAGACTTGAAATTGTAAGCATTTGGGGTATGCCCTTTACTCTCTGTCTTAGTACAGTAGTCAGACATTGTCTTATGAATGGCAAGCACGTTTACTTTGATGCTGACTGTGGATTATTTAATTTTCTTCTCGGTGAAATGGAGACAAAAGAAGATCAAATTTTGATGAACAAATGAAATCTTCTGTTTCAAGTTAACTGTGAAACCAATGTGCAGTTCCCTTAAATTCTAGATTTACACACCATGCTATGTTCTGGTATAACTTATGACCATACCTTTCTTACTGAGCTGCTTTTATGTCTAGTAAGGCTCCATGGGGCTGAATCAGAGCGATAGTTTTAAGGTCTAGACATCTCCCCACTCATTCTTAATTTAAAAAAAAAATAATATAACTGAATTTTTTTTAAATTTATCAATCAAATTTTGCCAAACCTGCTAGCTCAAACATACGAGAACTGCCTTTAGGGGAAATATTGAATTTCAAATGTGTGAATGCTAAAAACAAGTCCATTATTTAACATAACAGATACTTTTGTTTATTTAAACTATTACTTATTTATTGGCAATTATGTTAGAATGTAGTACACAGTGTATACCTACAAATAATTCCATCAATTGACATTGTTTCAAAAAAAATGTCATCCTCAATTTTATTTATGCATGACATTTTGCAAATATAAAAAGGCAGTTATGAATAATATATTGCATGGTGCTAGTCAGACTTTTTATTCGAAATTAACTCTGACAACGAAAGTAAAAAATATATTTGGGTATTGCTATAAAAATACCTACATATCTGAATTAATATATAGTTCAGAAAGTAACTTTGCTATTCCTGGAACTTGTGATTTGACAAAGCAAAACCATGTCAGATATTATTTTATGAAATCTGTATTAGAATTACATTTTTCTTCGGATTATATCATCTATTTGTAATTGATTTTGTATAAAAATGAAAGTACATGACCCGAAGTCATTTTGAGTATTAATCTTGGAAGCAAATTGACTCAATCTAAAAAGTAATTGAACAATTCGTTTATTAGCATCTGTGTTATAGAAGCGCTTAATTTGATAAAAATGCATTGGATTTAATGCTTTTTTATCCAGTTTACTTCTATCATGGCATTTTAACTTACTTTTGAAATTATCTTCAAAGTTTTTAGACTGTGCTATATTTATTTCAAAAATTTGGATTAAAGTTATGTTTAGTTATGTTTAAAGTTTATGTTTGTTTTTTAATGATAAATGTAAATGTTTTTTCAAAAAGAAACTTTCTTTTTTTTGAATAATTAATGAGCACATTTCAATTCTGATTTGTATTGATTATTTGAAATAAGTTTTTTTTTCTTATTTTAAACTTGTACAATGAAGTCGTCCTCATTAGTTAACAAGGATCATTTTTTTCATGAAATTGTAAATATTGCATCTCATTAGTAACCAAAGATAAATCTTTTTTCTACTAATCATATAGAAATGAAATTTGCCTATTTGTAGAAAAGTGTATAATTCCTATTAACTCTGAAGTTTGATTTATACTTTACTTTATATATTTCTTTTGATGTTTATCTAATTTATTTCCAAGAAGATCAACCAAAATAATGCTGATTTTGAAAACTGAACTATTTGCTATAATTGAATGATTATTTTTTACAAAAGACTTAGGGAAGCTTCTGTCACAAAAATTTATCTTGTGTTAAGCCAAGTGGAAAAAAAATAAATGCAGGTTAATTGTTAAGGGACTCTTTTTAAGTTTTCTCTTTGTGATAAAAATTATCTCTCTTATAAAAAAATGAGTCAGCAATTTGATGAAAATCTTTCTAGGATAATTATGCGTATAATACGATATTCTCAGTAGATATGCAAATTGCCTTAATTAAATAAGATTGAATAATTATCATCATCTTCCAGCATTGGTGATGGAAAAAATATATGACATTTGAAATTAAACTAATTGAATTTTACCTGAAAGTGAATGAACAATATTCGCTTTAACCGAACTTTTAAAAATTAAATTTTCAGGTTTTCTGCTGAATTAACTGTCGTTTGTTTAAATACATGCAGTCATTTTAATTTGCAAAATGCTGACAGGTCATTATTGGAAATTGTCTTAAAACTATTTTAATTGGACCTACTTATCGATTGGCAAACATTCATTTTCAATATTTTTCATCCAAGTAATTACTAAATTATGGCTTAGCCAAATTACATGGTTACTAAAAGCCTTTTATTAGGATAGAAATTGGTGTTGCACAAATGAGGAATAATCCTCTTTCAGTTTTAAGCAGATTATGTGATAAGGGCTGAATTAATTGTGGCGACGGAAAAATACCAGTCTAGTTCACCACAACAATTTAAATTTAAAGTGAACTTAATACAAGCGCATTAAATAAATATTACATCAACTATAAAAAAGGATATTGGGATATATAATAATGTTTGGAATTTTGTAAGAACTCTAGAAAATGGCAAGCCAATATGTAATTATATGCTTTTCAATTTGCAAAAATATTCACTTATTTATATTAAAATCCTTATGCATATTGATATGTTTTATTTGACAAAAATGCCTACACTTGCTTGAAAGCATGCATTGATAATGCAGAATTGGTATTTTTTATTTTGGTTTGACTGTTTGTCGAGGAAAACTGAATTTTTTAAGTCATTTATGGGTAAACTTTTATTAACATTTCAATAATATCTAGAATTTTAACGAATTTAATTTATTTTAAATTTAAATGCTTGTTAAATATGAAATGTTCCCTTAAGAGATATACTGTACAATTTAGAATTATTTTTAAATTAATTATTATTTAAATGTGAAACTTTAATTTTAAATTGTTGTACATGTACGTTTTAAATTTAAATTATAATTGATAGTGTAGATTTAATTAATTTAACAAAGCATTTTATATTTGTTACAAGTTACAACACTGGCAAAACAGTTATTAATTTTTCCAACAACTGTGCTATTGAAATATATATTAAACAATGTTAATTTGGCTTTATATACTTCTACTTATAGTGTCACATTTGCAAGTATAGAAAGTCTGTTTTGACTCATGTCAGCAGTTAACTCTTATATTCAAATGAAATGGCACTTCAAATCTATTTTCGTTGTCATTTTTGCTTATTACCTCTGAAACGCCGTAATAGTTGAGTTCATATCACGTAATAAACAGCACATTGTATATTTTATTTGTGCTTTAAAATTTTATTAAACCAACATGCAGCTTTAGCCTATATAGTGGCAAGTGAAATTTCACGTTAGACAGATATGAAAGCAGCAGCAGCAGCAGCACGAAGCGAAAAAAATAATGCTGAGTTGTGCTTTAAAATATTTTTTTTCGAAAGTTTTTTTCTCAATAAGTAACAGTAGTTTGGTCCTAAAAGAGCATTTTTATTGCATGCCAAGGCGGCTTGCTACCTAATTCTAATTCAAGATGACTCGAAAATGCAGGAAACAGGATGCAATCAATGTCAGGTTTTGGCTTCCTCACATCTGAAATATTGGTTAAAAGAAAAGTCTGAAAAAGTCTTCTAGCAGTTGGGGGGTAACGCATTCTGTGTATGAAAAACAAGTGAAAAACCATATCGGGAAAATGAAATTCACGAACAAAAACAGTATATTTTATTATTCGGCATTATATATACTCACCACTAGTTATTTATTTTTGTTGTGTTTATTTATCTGATGGGAAAATACTCATAGAATTTTTCGGTGGCGCTCTTTTGTATGGACTTCAAGTAATGTAGCATTCGATTCTTTCTGCTTTAGAATTAATTGTGCACAAGACTTACACGTGCATATTCCATAGAAACCTGCTTAATTTCGCACGTGCAAGTCTCGTGCTCAACTGATTCTAAAGCTCAAGTTAAAATGGTTCTGTAATAGGCCTATGCATTCTATTCTGCTGACTTGCATGTGCTTATTTTCTATAAACAAATATGTTTATATAATCATCGTGGTTCAAATAGTTTCAAAAATAGCTAAATGGAACCTAAAGGGGCAGTCCCATATCACCTCAAGCATTTTAGCAGGAAAGAGGAGGGAAAACAAGAAGAGCATAGATAATTATCATTTATCAGTTATTAATAATGAAAGGATCCAATGTGGTTATAAATCTATATGGTTGATCGTAGCCATGTTAGAAGTCCTTTTGTCAACCTTCTTGTAACAGACTTGATAGTGTACAACTTTTTGCGTAACAGAAAATGCACATAACTATATTCCATAGCGATAAACTGAAGCCAACTTGAACCCTTGCAAGCAACGCCATTCTGCCTGGGTGGTTAACATTACTTATAACTATCGCGCTTATCATCATTTTTGGAAACATTCATGATTTCTGAATTCTGATAGGTGTAAGGCCTACTGCAATTAGTAATAAGACTGCACTTCTATATTAATTTTAAAACTTATATTTGCCACAAAGTGGAACTGTCCCTTTAATGTAAATCTAACTGGTAGGTCATGTCGACACAATTGATGCACAAACTACCTGTGTATCACCAATATTGTAGTGAAACTACTTAATTATTTCCTTTACATGCAATGGGTTTTCTTCTTACTGATAACCAAGATGGCTGCCATGACAGCCTTCAAAGAGCTCAATGTTATGAAGAATCCTGCTAGCTTGGCTTCTCGTCTTTCTAAGAGCGCCACAATTGTGCTCTTTCTAAATGCCAATGTCCTCATTAAAGCGGGTTTTTTCGGAGAGAATTTCAAACAAATGCAATAGCAGATGGCAATGTGGCAGTTCTCAAGCATAATTTTAAGAAATGAACGCAATATAAGCGAAAATATGTAATAAATAAGGATTTAAAAGCGAAGCTTTAGGACTTCCTTTCTGACTTGTCGAGAGCGCTTTTATTGCATATAAAAATTTAAATAGTGTATAATTTAAAAGTGTAGGTATACGGGGAAAACAAGCTTAATCTTATATATGCATTTAGGAAGCATCAAAATTCATGAACCCCTTAAATGATCCTGAGAACTTTACACATTTTTACAAATTCATTAAATTGTAACTCGGAAATTGTTATGGCCTGACTTAATTTCATAAACGTAGATTTTTGACTCAGTTTCTGGAAATGCATTTAATATTATTTTAAGTACTTGGAAAATGCATTAGATTTATTTTTGTGATGCTATTTAATCGAGAATTATTGCTAATTCTAGGAAGAGCTCAAGCTTTCTACAATTTTCTAATTTTATAGAATGTATATTTATCTTACTAATTCTTTCTTTTTATCTTTTATTCCAGATGGCTCTGGTGTTGCTGTTATTATTCGTACTGCTATGGGCAATGTTTATACCACCAGCAAAAGCTGTTAATCCTGGTAAATATATAGGAAATTTTTGTAAAATAATTAGTAATTTTTTGAAAAAAATCATTTTTATCTACTTATCCAATTTATTTTATAAACATATACATGGTTTCTGGTCAGAAAATATAAATATACAAAACTGATATTGGAGTCTAGAAACTATTGCAAAAATTTCGTTGAAAATGCTGTTTGGTTGGCACATACTTCCTTCCTATTCAGAGAATACATTTGTGTTAACATTTTAAATTACTTTCCAAGACAGAAAATAATGTTTGTGTAATTATAATATCTAATTTCTAAATTCTTTTTAGATAATAAAATAGTTAAATGATAGCCGTTACGAGGTAGTCAATAATGCAATCTCCTATTATACATTTTAATGTGCAATAACATGAATTCATGACGTTATTAAAAAGTTTTACATAAAGCTTATTTCTAGAAAATTGGTAATTAGAATAAGGGATTATGTAATATTTGTGAAGAAATTTTGAGTACAAAATATTCGGCAAAGTTATAATTAAGCTAAATATTTTATTATTCCCATTATCCATAACATAGTAGCTTTAATTTTCATATTTAATGTAAAAATAAATTTGGAATAATAAATCTTATTTTTTTTTTCTTTTTTCCATATATACGTATAATGGCATGAAACTCTTGTTCTTGGCATAATTGCTCATTTTTATTGAAGTAAAAATATGCCAAGAAAAAAAAGTCATTTAAAAGTAGCGAATTCTCAACTCTGAGAACTGTTTGAACTCATTTTCAGGTTTTTCTTATGCTGTGTTTGTTTTTCTGATGTGCTTTTCAAATTTAAAATTCATCTCACATTCATTCTTAGACATATATTTATATGGAAATCCGGGAATAAAAGTATTCTTTGAGCATGTTAAATGGGTTTTTAATGCATTATCTTATATTGTACTTTCAGCTTGTGAATGTATTATATTCGAGGCAAGTTTTGGCCGAGATTATGGAGTTTTCACATCGCCAAATTTTCCAATTCCTTACGAGGCTAACATCAACTGTTTGCTCTACACTTTTGTGGGAAATGAGGATGAGATTATTCAGCTAACATTTGAAGAATTTGATGTGCAAAAGACAGAGATCGAGTAAGAAACGCATTATTTTTCATGTTCATAATGCCTAAATAAATATTAAAACCTTATATTTATACTGTATTTCGATATTCCACCTTTACCTTGAGTATCCAAACATAAATTTATAGGGACATTTATTTTAATAGAAAAGATATCTACAAAATATTAAAAAATATCTTCAAAAAATTGAATGTTTTTTTAGATCTTGATAACATATATCTGACTAGAATGCAATGAAACCGATTAAGTAGACCTGATTTAACTCATGGTTTGGCTATTTTAAGGCTTTTAAGACTAAAATTGAGAATTTATATAATGTACGAATAAAAGTTGAAAATTACTTTGAACCCTGGTGAACTTAACCATTCTAATTGGGCCTCATGCATAACTGAATGCAGAGTCAGATAGGAGTATCGCCAGATACGTTTTGTAATGTCACACAATTTTGTTAATGCATACATTTTAATTATTTTTATTGACTTATTTTTTCAATAAAACTAAGAGATAGTTTTCCTATCAGCCCTGAGTTCTTCTTTAAATCAAATCTAACTGTTGACTATACAGCTGCCTGCATGTTTTATTAACAAGAATATATGTGATCCCTGTTTTATTATTCCGTGAACTATATAAACCAATTTCAAATGTGGTCTATACTGTTTCAATAGAAAAGAAGTAAATGAATTTCCTTTTTTTTATCTTCCAGGTGTGTTTTTGGGGATTTTATCAAATTATTTCTTCATTTGCCAAGGCCGGAGGTGAACGAGTACACCGAGTGGGACGAAGTGTTATGCGGAACTTTAGCTGATATTTCAAAAAAATATTTCTCCTCTGGGCCTAGTATGGTATTCGAGTTTCACAGCGATTGGAGGAATGGTAACAACACTGGTTTTCGTGGGACTTACCAGTTCATAAATAAACGTAAGATTGTGTTTTAAAATTTGATCTCTCTCTCTCTTGCCCAATTGGGAATAATTTAAGAATGCACTCGTGCTTCATACGTGACTGTTATTTTAAGAAAATTATTTTTTGAATCTTCCAATCCCCACTACCGAGGTAACTTATCGTTGTTTTATTTCTTTTTATGAATATGAATAGGAATATTTCAAACTGAAGGGGAACAAATCACAGGGACGAATTGTGATTATCAGTTTGACAGCATAAACAAATCATTGACGAAGGGACATTTTTATTCACCTCGTTACCCTAGCAATTATCCACCGAATGTCCGTTGTGCCTATCGTTTTATTGGAAAATTAAACGAAAAAGTTAAGCTCATTTTTGAAAATGTATCACTCTACCATGGAGATGATAGGTAAGTTTATATACTTTTTAAAGGGATGTTCACGTATGACGTCATGCAATTTGGGCTAATTGTTGGCTTCCCCCCACCCTCATAATTGCGTGACGTCGTATTTGGACGACCCCTAAATCCGTAACTAGTTACTCAGTGTAATGTTGCATGACATTAGAAAATCTATCCTTAAAATTGTCATGTCCAGGTAAAATTGGACAGGATGCGAGCCGTTAAGCCATCAGCCATTATTTTCATCTATGGTTTCACAAATTCATAACATCCTAATTTTTACTCTGTCAGAATCACTAACTTATGCATATTATTTTTTTTTTAAGAGTTTCCCTCTCCCAATTTTTTTTAATATTATGATACTGGTTTTTATTCCTATTTAAATTCCTACAAAATACTTAAAATTGACTAGCTGAAAAAAGTAAGGTTCAGCTGGAGGCTGAACCTAGCTCTTACAATAGCTTTTATACCTACCATGTAATGGCATTGCCTTTAAATTTATAGTTTGCTTAGTGATATTGCACGAGATAGCAGCATATGTTATTCCTCTGAAGACAACTTTGTGAGATTTATAATTTCCTTGAATAAAAAATGCAGATCTAAATTAACTTAGGTCTACAATAATTTTTTTTTTTAACCGAGAAATCTATACTGTCTCTAAAACTTTTCCACTCTTTGCTCAGGTGCCAAAATATCATTTATTTTGACAGGTTTTTGGCATATATCGATATTGTAATAATGCTATTAGGCAAAAAAAAATAGAAGGAAATGAAAATAAATGTATGCATATATTGTTGAAAGATGATTGCATACTCCAGAATAATTCAATAATCCAATTTCCGAATTTTTTTTTCAGACTGCATTTGTTTCAGCAGTAACCCAGTTATTAATTTTTCAAAATTTTTTTATCTAGCTGCCTAGATATTCCAGACGATATTGTCATCCATGATGGTCGTGATAACAGAGCCCCTGTCATTGGCCAGCTGTGCCACACTAGTACAATGTTTGAAGTGATGTCCACGGGATCAATTCTTTTTGTGGAATTTGTCAGCCAAAGTCAAACACCTAGGCAGGGTTTTAAAGCCGTTTATTCTTTCGAGGAAGACGGTGGGACTGGATTATCTTATGGGATACCATCAACAGGTAAGAGTTCTGTCAAAAAAAATCATACAAATACTCAGACTAACCTTAACTTTGTTCAGTTTCCACAAAACGACCAGGAATGAAACTATAAGTTGTGGGTGCATATTAAATTGATACTTATTCAGTTTTGCACTTGTATTCCCGATCCATTTTGAGAGCAGCTGAGCTTATCATGTGCACATTTGAGAATTACTTTGGAATATGCATGCACAACCTATAAGTTCCTTCCTGATTGATGCGAAAAAAAATCCAGTTAATTTAAATGTTTATTTTTCAGAGCCAGAGAGGAGTTTAAATGAAAGGAGGCCAAAGAATGAGAAAATATTGCCAACACCTAAGCCCATAGGTAGGACATATTTTATTTAAATTTACAAATAAGTGGTGTCTACAAGTTCATAGTCAGATTTTGGATAAAGAAATCATAAGAAAAATGTCATATCTTTACATCATGAGTGGATTGCTGAAGTCTGGAATAGTGATTTAAGCTGGGAATAAATTTCGAAAATACATGTTATTTTGAAGTTTATTCCCCGCTTAAAATCACTATTCCAGACTTTAGTAATCCACCCTATATGTTAGTAAACAATTGAAGTCCGGCATTACGGGCATATTGAATTAATTTAAAGCTATCCAAAATATCATAAAAGAAAATCATACTTCTCATCATATAAAAAATCATTTAAACTTATATTATTTTACTGGATCAGTCTATATTTCTAAATAGAATTCATTATTTTCATTTTCTGAAGTTCTGGAAAATTTAGGGAAAAATTGATTGGAAGGCCTTTAAATTTAATTATTTTCCACTTGAAGTGATAGTACAATATATAGTTGTCTTAAATGGAAATTAAATAAAAATCATGTAAAAGCATGGTCTATTTTGTGCTGCATTTCTAAATGCATTTATCTCAAGAATCCTGTTTACCTAGGTTCTTTTATTAGTTTTCAATAACTCAAGTATCATGTTCTCAACTGACCAATATCCTTATGATTTTACATGAGTGAAGTTAATGTAAAGTTAAAAATAGTAAATTATCAATATTTAAAATATTTAAAAATGTTTACAAATACTTGGCTTGAAATTACTCATTATGAAATTGTAGCTAATGTTTTTTACAAGATTAGTGCTATTCATTATAACTAACAACTTCTTAGAATATCTTGGATATTGGTTTTATAACTAAGCCTGGGATTAAAGTTAAGCTGGCACTGGAAATAACACCTATTTTGAAATAACACCAATTTTTTATATGATTTAAGGGATTTGAGACAATTAATTATAATTATTGCAATTTCCCAGAAATGTTTATTATATAATCCTCCATTTAGCATTTCTGGGAATATTAAATTTGCAATTGTGACTGTAGTGGGAAGATGACAGTTAAATGCAAACATTAATTATTTACAAAAATGTTTTAGCATTATGTATTACATTTTCTATGTAATTGTAGAAAATTGTTATTTACAATGAATGTGGAGGTGAGGGGTGAGAATCCCTGAAAACATCACAATTTTAAAGGGTTTTTTTTCCTGTTATTCAAAAAGTCAGCAGATTTTGATTTAAGAGCTGGCGCCTTGTAAAATATTAATGCACTCCAGATACAGTAACTCCATCTTTAGATACGATTGTGCAACTGGAGTTTAAAATCTGGCCAGTAGATGGCACAGTTAATATATGCTTTTAACAAAATAATCGATTTTCTCAGCTTTGTTGCAGCAAAAGAGATGATGTTGGAATCTACACGGCTTCATCTCACTGCAAATCTCTTTTTGGAAATTGCTTCCCTTTTGTGCCGTCAGTTACTCATTCTTGATACCCGAACTAATTTTCTGAGGAAAGAAGGCAATGACCGAGGTCCTTTTATTTCATAAACTTTATTAAATTAAAAAAGTGGTTGGGAAGACATAAATCAGGACATAAGAGAACAAAATGGCGTGCACTTGCACTGTACATAGATGCCATTGCAAGTTCTCATACTTAAAACTGGCAATAATTTACCCCTGAGGTTCAATGTTTAAGCAATAGCAAATATCAAGGGAGCAATCAGTGATTTTATATGGTTAGGAGGGGGGGGGAAGGAAATCAACACAATTTACTCCCCGAAATATTGCACGTATTTGAACAAAATTAATTTTAAATTCACAAACAAAAAACTGCTATACAAGAGTATCTATAATTAATCAGACTCATATTGACATATTCAATGTTTTACCACCTAGTGACCAGAAAAAACACTACAAAAATTATAAATTTACAAATACAGAATATTAAGGAATGATTTAATTGAGACCAACTTTAATATATTCAGTGTTTTACCACCTAGTGACCCGGATGGAAACTCCAAGAAGCTAATATGAACAGCTCATCTGAATATTAAAAAGGGGTCTCAGGTGGATACATTAGATTTACTTTCATACAGGGAATTATTTAGTGTTTATAGTTACTTTCCAGGCTGCTAGGTGATAAACATTGATTATGTTAAGGTTAATTTATTATATTGCCCATTTTGCAAGTAAATAAATTGCATGCTTGTACCGCATAGCATAAGTGTTATCAGTGATTGCCCATATATAGGCGAAAAAATATAGGCGTTTGTATTAATAAGAGCTTTTTAATGGAAAACGTTAAAAGGGACAGTCTATGAAACAAATCATATTTTAAATGACGGTAATAATACATTATGAAAGGAAAGGAAATAAAAATGAGAATTGCTGTTATAAATCGAAAAATATTTAGTTGCTAACAGTGTGAATGTGTAGAAAATGAGGCTCATTATACTTGACTATTACGTAGCGAAAAAGAGAAGCCAGAAGAAAACCATTCAAATGGTTTCATTAAATAAAAGTAACTACTAGATGGCGCCAGTAATATCCTCATACTATAGAAACGCATTAGTAGAATGCCGCTGCCATTGTATTTTAGAAGTGTTATGATTTTCTAATTTTGTTAAAGGAAAACTACCAAAAATCATGTCAATCTCAATTGGCTTTTGAGCTTTTTCATAAAAGTATAAGCAATATTATTGTATATAATCTTAAATAAATTCTGCTTAAGGCATTCATAAAAATTATCTTCTAATGCATAAACTAAATTGTTTTTCTGTACAAATACGAATGTATTTGTTTACAATTCTGATGTTTTGCCTTAAGCATCAATTGCTTTTCTATTTTCTCGCAAACATTCAGTTGATTTATTAATATCTATTGCGTATGTACTTCGTGCATATAGTCAATGTTGTTGTATATTGCAACTTTTATACATTCGTAGGCCTACTTTTGCAATTTGAAACGAATCCTCTTGAAGCCCGTTATCTACAAGCTTATGCATTAAGGTTCTCCCAATCGACCCCTTGTAATGCTTTTGGTTACATAGACCTTGGCTTTATAGAGAATATAAAAGTGCATGGCTTTTTGCAAGACCATCCATTTTCTCCCCATATTTTTATAATGCACTTTTCTTCGGTTGTACAACAATTCTGAGCCTTCTTAAAATTATCGCCCAAGTGGCAATTACTCAAAGTAAGTTGTCATGGTAACTATAACCATCATCCTAAACCATGATCCGAATTTTTAAGTGCTCTTTGATGCGCTGGGGAAAATTCAATTCGGAATTACTTTTGTATTGCTTGTATATATTGTTATAATGCTTTCAGTCATTTATCGCCGTGCATTTTGGGAATGCACATATGTGCGTATTAAAACAATGGAAAATGGATATTAAATGTATACTATAATGTAAGCTAACGCCCAGCTTTACATAACATATGCAAACAGTTTACGAGAGTTTTATCCTTGTTTTAGACAGAATTTTATCTAATGAATGCTTATATCAAAAACAAAATGCATTTAACTATATAATATGGTATAAATTTTTAGTTTTGCATCGCAATCAAATAGTTTAAAGGGAAACTATCACCTTGAATGATGTTGGTTTCATGAAGAAGGGCATGAAAAATTATAACGAAAAGTGAAAGA